>JAZGTJ010000119.1:1790-235003 GCA_036877575.1 Botia almorhae | reverse complement strand
TCTGGTGGTGGGGCGTGGGGGCGAAGTATATATAGTGGGAGGAGTTGGATCTGGATCCAACTCCTCCCAGTGGATTTCATGTTCTGCAGTGAGGACCTTCTCTCGCTGAGTGAACTTATACAGAGAAAACAAGTAAACAATTTAGATATCCGGGGCTCCAAAGTTAGGATAACGGACGCAGGGGAGTACTGTCGTGTGAGAGATCTGGAATAAATGCATTTTGGGTAATAGCAAACAGGGGTTGTTATTTTAACAGTTAAATGCGAGTGTTGGCTGGATGTTTGTTGAATAGTTTGAGGCCTGGAGCTGACGGCTAGGCCATTAGCCGCTCAAAGAGCTCGCTTACTCCGCGATGTATTTTCAAATTACATTTTATTGTGTGAGTAGAATGAGTTATGTCGGAATGCTTATGTTGTATGGATAGCCCTACCAGAAAAGCTTTAAATAATTGAATTGTATTTGGTTTTGATGTAAAAGCGCGGGTCTTATAGCTCTCTGGCTAGTACTGCCGTTAGCCTCGTTAGCTTCGTGTTTTTATTTTGCGAATTTATGAAAACAGTCTTATGTAACGTTTCCATGCCATTCAGCGGTTTCGGGGACGTTAACCACACGTCCATAGACCAGAAGACTGGCGTACATGAGGTGTTTTTTAGTGTTTTTGTAGTGGCGTGGTAGGTTTGTACCCTGAACTTTAGTGTTGTTGCCCATAGAGGCCAGTAGAGGACCGTCTGTCTGGAGGAAGATGATGGAGTTCCCGCAACAGCCTCAGCAGCAGAGACCAGCGGGGGACGGAAAGATCACCTACCCGCTGGGTGTCAAAGAGATCACTGATAAAATCAGTAATGATGAAGTCGTCAAACGGCTAAAGGTAAGAGCTTAAGTGATGACAATCCTAGTCGCATAACTGGAATGATTATATTAAGGACACTATGATAATTTTCATTAAAGCAATATCAGTTACACAGGATGGTTTTCAGATGGGTTAATTATTTTCAGTGGTGGCCTCTGACATCCTGATCTTTTTAAAAATGTAACATTTGTGCCACTCACTTTTATGCTAGAAGCTGGTTGAATAGTAGCTTTGTTCTCTTTTGACTTCTTGTTAAATCTACTTTTGATTCATTAAGACTTGGTGAATATCAGGTGTACTGTTACTAGTTACCATGTTTGTACAATGCTTTTAAAAAAGTCACTATTATTACAGGCTTTCCATTTTTATCTGGCAGATTAAAAATATTATAGAAAGGATCGTAATATAACACAGGGAGTGGTCCCTTTTGTTTGAGCTAATAAACAACCACCTACAACGTTGTAGTAAGGCCTTAGCAACCACTCAGAACACCATAGCAACCCTCTTGGCAACCTAGCATCATGGCAGTGTGTTTTGCATGAGCAAGCACCACTCATGTTTCCTCAGGAAATCTGGTTTCATTAATGTAGTTTTTGCAATCTGATATATAGGTGCAAGTAATCAGCAGTTCTTATTTCCGGTGTGTGATACGTATTGGACACAAGCACAAGTTTACCCAAATAAGATCCCAATGGTTTTGGGCTTGAGAGCATGGTAATTAACCCCACAAGGTACAGACAGAGTCATGGCACACAATAAGCTGATTGGCCACAATACCAGACTCTGCTAATTGTTTTGATGGATTTTTTAATGCCTGAATTTAAAGCAGCCACCTGACTTCACTCACTGCTAATGTTTTTGTTGTACAGAAATGCTGGTGATGAGGTATTCTCTGTTATATTATGTTGGTGGATACAGTAATTTATTTTAATGGTGTGGGTAATAATCAATATGCCGCAGGGCCTGAAATTCATTTCTGAAAATGATGTTATTCATTCTGTGGGAAGATTATACTGCTCACACATACATGCAAAATTATTTAAAACTATTTCACCTAGCCATATTTTACCTGGTTTTCTAGCAGGGTGTTATGCAGCTGACTAACTACATTTGTTATCTTCCAAAAAAACATGTTTTATGTAAGAAGGAATGTGCTTGTAAGTTTACGAACAGACTAACACAAACAAAACTTAAATTCATTGATACACTGATACATGCATTTCTCACGTGGCTGAGAAATGCTTGTAACTGTGAAAGGCAACAGGTGTTTCAATATGATGATAAAGTAGCCTGGTTACATTATCCATGATTCACTCTGATAGCATTAGCCTTATCATTTTGCTGCAGCTGCCTTTCTTTTCAAAAGTGCTATAAAACAATAGTTTTTACAGGTGCAGTAAACGATTTCTGAGAAGCGCTGTTGAAAACATTTTACCCCAAAATAATCACACCCCTACTCAAAAAAAACACACCCCTCTCTTTATTGTTCCACCCTCAAAATAATGAACACACACTAATGAGCAACACAGGCATAGAAATGAATGTCTTTATCACAGCTGAGGCCAAGCAAAATAATGCAAATAAACAAACAAGCGAAGATAACACAAGTATATATAAGCAAGACTATGACTTTAGTTGCACACAAGCTCTATGTTCCGTTACAGCATATCTTGGTTCTGTAAAATAGCAAAACCAATGTTTTCCTCACTCTCCTCCCCATCATAAGTGTATATGCTGCCCATTATTATTTTGCTGATTGGCTATAAGAGTGTTGTGGTGATCGGTCTGATCCACTGTGGTTTTTCTCCTTTTTACACAACAGGACTGTGCAAACACAATATTTGTGCAAAGGCATTAAATCTAGCAAATATTCACAAAATGGTTTGGGTATTAATTTTTCAGAAATCCCTTTCGACACCTTTAACTGGTGTCTAACAGCCCACAAATTTGAAAACAGGTCTGTTTGAATAAATGCACTTAAAATTAGATCAGTAAGGGAAGAGATGTACTGTTTAAATGGGAATTGGCTTCTGAACCTTTCGTAAGGTCATCAGTGGTTTCATGAATTGATTTGGACAGGATTGTATTTATTTATTTATTGTTTACTGAGACGTGTAGCCTTTAGAGAAGGTCATGCAGGCGTTACAAAACCACTAAATTTTTTATAAATATTTTACGCTGTATATATTACACAAAATTATTATTTAAGGTGAGGGTAAAGTGTTTCTACTTTAGTGGCCATTTTAAGCAGCCCTCTATTAAACTTCCTATAGATTACAATTTTTGCATCTTTAGCAGGCTGCTGAAACCACCAGCTGTTGTGCAACAACCAACTGTTTTACTGAGTAAGTTGGCAAAACAAATCTAGAATGAAAGGGTACCAGGCAGCACAACAAGAAGTGTAGCTACAGAATATGGTACAGTTTTACGATACATACCATAGTACGGGTATATGGTACATATGATATAGATACAGTGTTTGGTAAATGTTAGAATGGGACTGAAATTACAAAGTATGTCTGTGAAACACCAATTTACCTGACCTCCTTGGACTCCTAGTCCCAGTGAAATTAAAATGGAAGTTTTTAGCTTTTAGTATGAATATGTTATTTACATTTACGCATTTGGCAGACGCTTTTATCCAAAATTGCATTACACTATACATTGTTATGAGTATGTGCCTGAGTATCCCTGGGATCGAACCCATGACCTTGGCATTGTTAACGCCATGCTCTAACCACTGAGCTACAGGAAAGCTGAGCAAAATAATAAAGGGCAGCATATACACATGATGGGGAGGAGAGAGAGCAAAATGTTGGTTTTGCTATAGATATACTTGTTTTTAAGTATATCTAAAATTTGGTGTGCTCCAAAATTTGTGACAAATGCAAAAAGTGACAGAATTTGCATTAAGAAAATATAATCATTTAAAACTTAGTCTCTCTCTTCCACCATTATGGATAAGTGATTTTCAGTATCATTCTGCAATTCAGCTTTTCACCAGACTTCCAGTAAACTAAACGCTATTGGCAATTTGGAAGGGGAGGGGCCAATCAATATGGGGAATAGCAAATGCTGTGATGACAGTCTGTGTGGTTGGGCAGGTTGGTGATGGGTGGATGTACTGTACGATGATGATCAAGGCAAAAAAAAAGAAAAAACAAATTGTCAAAAAGATGCCAGTGAGATATTAGGCCATTGAAAATACCCTCCTGTAGCTAATATGCTCTTACAAGGATTTTGTAAAAAAAACACTGTGCCATAATAGATTGTCTTGTCCTCTTCAAGCAGTAAATATGAATTAGGTCAGCCTCCAAATCAATTAGATTAGCCAAAATGTAAATCTGCCCAATCAAAAAAATAGCAAATAAAGTCACGTTTGCAAGTTACGTCTCATTTGTGCTCTCAGTTTTTCTTAGAGAAGTAACTAACTGTAAGCTAGTTTTTAGTAAGCACTGTGAAGCAAATACTTTTAAAGGTTTCTCTGGCACTGTGTAATATGTTGTAATGAAATAAACAAAGATTGTATGATTGTTGGGAAGAAAGTGGGAATGTTTCAGAGGTAATTGGAGTGGCTGTTGTTTACTGGTTTTCCACTGTGCTGTTTTGACTGAGGCTGAAGCTCAACTGTCTGCTTCCCTTGAGCTTGGAGTGCTGACTGCCCTTCCCCCACCACACACACACACACACACACACACACACACATACACACAGAGCCAGTGCAAGACAGAATGTAGGCAAGAGCAGATCCTCCTGGGTCCTAAAGCTAGAGGGATTTTAATGCTTCTGAAAGACCTTGTTTACATCTACCCTTAATATCAGTTTTTTTTTGGTACTTTATTTTTTTCCCCCCTTTTTGTTAACATACAGAATAAGGAACTTACACAAAGGAAAAATTAAACATAACAAACATATACATACATTGGTCACCAAGTACATCACAGCATTCTTGAGTAAATTAGGTTTTGATCAGATTGCGCCATCCACAATTATGTTAAGAGTTACATATCCGACACAGTATATTGGATTAGAGTCAGATGGGAATCAAAAAGTATTAAAATTAAAGAGGGACGGTGTCAAACCCATTAGATGACCTTTCTTTTCTTCTCAACCATTTTCCCCAGCATGTTAAAATTTTAGCAGATTGTTGTCTTAAGGAAAATGTCAGGATTTCCATACTGTACACACTGTCTACAATATCTTGCCATTCAGATAAAGATGGTAGATCTACCTTAAGCCACTTTCTTGTAATGGCCTTCTAACTGGTCGCTATTAGTATATTAAAGAGGTATATGTCCTTCTTTGTTATTATTGAAGAAGAAATTCCTAAGTACATTGTTTTAAAGTTACACTCAAGATTTAGTCCCATTATTGCATTTATCTCTTTATTTAGGTTCTGCCAGTAAGAATGTATAATACTACAGTCCCAAAACATATGAAAATGATCAGCCATCACATTTCACATTTTCTCCAGCATTCACTCATTTTTGGATTTCCAGTTTGAAAATGTTTTATTCTAGGAGTCTTAATATCAGTTTTGAGTAAAATGATAACGTTAAAGCGTTGGAAACAGGTTTCAAAACATTTTTTACCACATAACATACATTTATGTAAAGCATATGCATCCAAAGTATTGGAGCTTGACTAAAATAACAAACATTTAGCTCGAAATGTCTCATTTGCAGGAATATTACAATTTAAAAGTAGAGATGGAAACAATAGTGGAAACAAAACTTTTAGTAAGGGAGCATGTTTCACAAATTTGGATATGATTTTGTTGTCAAACACATTTCAGGCATTGCAAATTATTTATTTTATCATATGTAAATTCTTCAATCTCTAAATTTTACTGGTGACTGATGAATTGCCTTTGTGATAAATCTTAATCTTCAGCATTGTGGTGGTGTTACCATTCTGCAGTGCAACTGCTGTTAAGACCAGCAGAAGCACAGTGATGTGCACACTTTTGTGATAATTAGCTTTGGGGGTTGGAGATCATCAGCTATCATTGTAAACAATCCAACATTGACATAATAAACACCAGGGTTAATATTTGCTCGCCACCATTTTAATATTGTGCGTCAATGCAGATACCAGAAAATGGCACAGACTGATGACACAAACACCCGGTTAAATATAGACGAGCAGGAACAAAGCTTCCAATGTATATTATACAGTCTGACATAATGTCTCAGTTTTACCCAAGATTTCACTATATTGTACAGACTTACAAACAACAGAAGTAACAGCGTTAACATTGTCCAAAGTGTAAAATCTTAACCGTATATCAAGTGATTGCTTACATCTAAAATTAATCTTTGTGTTTGGAGTTTGGCACAAAACAAAATCAGAGCTTGTGTAAAAGCAGGTAAATTGTTTAAATTTCAGGGAAACAAGGTGTGTGTGAAAATTAGTGTACATTAATGTTAATGTATAGCAAAAACTGTAAATCATGAATGACCTGTCTGTCACATTAGCTGGTGGTGAAGACTTACATGGACATGGACCAGGACTCAGAAGAGGAAAAACAGCAGTATTTGGCTCTGGCTCTTCATCTGGCTTCTGAGTTCTTCCTGCGAAACCCTAACAAAGATGTGCGGTTACTTGTGGCCTGCTGTCTTGCAGACATATTCAGGATCTACGCTCCAGAGGCCCCGTACACCTCACATGATAAGCTCAAGGTACTATATGAACTTCTCAGGACGCTTATAAGGTAGAATTGTCTGTTATAGCCCATGCCAGAAGCTCATGAAAAAAAATTACATTACAAAGATTTCATGCATTTATACGTCACGTCAAGCTGTCATTTGTCATCCTGCACACATCAGCAATCTCAGAGTGTTCCTGAGCTCCGCTGGTAGAGCACGGCACGTGTAACACCAGGTTTATGGATTTAATCCCAGGAAACACATAGCTGATAAATTGTATACCTTGATATGAAGTATATATTTTTGTGTATAGAATTGAGTGTTGCTTTACACAGCTAACAAAAATAAGCGTATCCATTGACTTGCTACGTTTCTTTTTTAGGAAATTTTTCTCTTTATTACACGGCAGTTAAAGGGATTGGAGGACACCAAGAGCCCTCAGTTCAACAGATACTTTTACTTGCTGGAGGTGAGTTGGTTCGTTCAATGGATTCAGGTTCTTTGATTTCATTATTTCCTGCTGTTTTCACAGGTCATTACTGAAATGTTTAACTTTTGACTTGTGCAGAACCTTGCGTGGGTGAAGTCCTATAATATCTGCTTCGAATTGGAGGACTGTAATGAGATCTTCATCCAGCTGTTCAAAACTCTCTTTTCTGTCATCAAGTGAGTCGTTATCTTGTTCATTTTTCTAGTGGAATTTAGTTATTTTACCTCCTTTAAGATTGGTGTATTTCTGAGATTGACTTTTGCACACTGGGTCATTGAATTGGGTCTTTATTTGGCTCTTATGCATCTGCCCTGTTAATAATCTGAATTTCTCACATGGTTATACACACAAGTGCATACTTTGCTCTTTTCCCTTCTCTCAGTAACAGCCATAATCAGAAGGTGCAGATGCACATGTTGGACCTGATGAGCTCCATCATTATGGAGGGAGATGGAGTGACACAGGAGCTGCTGGACACAATTCTCATCAACCTCATCCCTGCTCACAAAGTAGCCAACCACACACTTTGTTGTTGAATTATACAATACCTTCTGACTGCTGATCACCCAATCTTGTCTCAGATTCTTAACCATCATGTGATTCTGCTTGTTTTACTGCTGTAGAACCTGAATAAGCAAGCATATGACCTGGCCAGGACTCTTTTGAAAAGAACGGTTCAAACCATTGAAACCTGCATTGCTTCAGTAAGTTTATGTTATGAATCACAAACTCTTCTACGCTCAAGTAAATGTGTTTTCATTTGGGTCTTTTATTTATGTCTGCACAGTGAGTCAGAATAAAACCCAAAACAAATGTGTGTATTCACATTTGGGTAAGCAGAAAGAGAAAAGAACAGGTGTGAACTCCAGTAAAAGTATCAGTTTCTGAAGCATGACTTATTTTGGAAACAAAGGCATTGTTTGTTTTGCTCATCCAGTGAAATATGAGATCTGCAGGTTTAATTTTACTGAATGATTTTACTCTCGTGCCCTTTATCAGTAGCAATATGCTAATAACTGCTTAATGCTTATCATGTAGCAGTTTTATTCAAGTTTGGCCAAATTGTAAAATCATAATTTTAGTTAACTTTAGCAAACCTATTTTTTGGATGTTTATCTGTGTTAGGTGGACTTATGAATTGTCTTCTCTCCTTGTAGTTCTTTAATCAGGTGTTGGTGATGGGGAAGTCTTCTGTGAGTGATCTGTCTGAGCACGTGTTTGACCTCATACAGGAGCTCTTTGCTATCGACCCTCTGCTTCTTGTCTCTGTTATGCCACAACTTGAGTTCAAACTGAAGGTGACTATACACACGTATGCTTGCACAATCAAGCTTGCTGCTTAAATTTGCTCATGCACATCTTACAAACCGCTTCAGAGGTAACCTACATCTGTATGTTGTTGTTTGTGTAGAGCAATGACGGAGAGGAGAGGTTGGCCGTGGTGAAACTATTGGCTAAACTCTTTGGTGCAAAAGACTCCGAATTGGCCACTCAGAACCGTCCGCTGTGGCAGTGTTTTTTGGGAAGGTGAGGTTCTCCTGCAGCTGGGAATACCAGACTGAAGAAATAATTTGCTTTATCATTTGCTTATTGAATTGTTAATTTTGTTTTGTTTTCCACAGGTTCAATGACATCCATGTTCCTGTGAGACTGGAATGTGTGAAGTTTGCTAGCCACTGCCTGATGAACCATCCGGACCTTGCCAAGGATCTTACGGGTGTGTATGGGTTAAATGTTTTTCAGTTTATTGCTGTAGATCTTCTTTATCTTATACTGTGCTGTCTTTGACGACATCAGATTATCTGAAGGTGAGATCACACGATCCTGAGGAGGCTATCAGACATGATGTCATTGTCACCATCATCAATGCGGGAAAGAGAGACCTGAACCTGGTGAATGATCAGCTGTTGGGCTTTGTCAGAGAGAGGATGCTGGACAAGAGGGTGAGAGAGATGCAGCATTGGTCTAAACATAATCGTGTTAATCAAACATATAATGTCAGCATTAGTACATTCAGAGTAGTGTATTGCCTATGATATTATGTACAGTCTAAGAAATATAAGAAATCACATCGAATTTTGTCTTGTATCACACTGAAGGGATTCGTTACATTGTTAACGTTTATGTTCATTTTACTATATATTTAAATATAAAATATTTATAATAAAATAAAGTATAAATAATATAAATAGAATAAATAAATTAACAAAATAAAGTATAAATAAATTGACCATTAAAATGTAGAAACAAACAAAATAAATACTGCAACAATGTTCATGTTCAGATAACATAAATATTATTTACATAGCTTCTCTGTGGACTAGTTAGCTCACATACTTCGCTGTTGTGCTTTTTGTGTTTACTTCCAGTTTCTTTGTTCTTCTGTATAATAGACTCAATAATAAAGTCTTCCAATACCATTTTTACTATAGTCAGTAGCTTAATTTTGAGTGGATGGTAAGATGATTAGCTATTTTAACTTAATATGATAAAAGACAGGAATTATGTGAGAGAGATAAAAGTATATCTAGTTGCCATGGACATTGATTGAATGTCCCGTTTACCAGTCATTCTAAAACATTTGGACTGTTCAGTCTTGTGTTTGACCTACGATTTATTTTGGTTGTAGATGTTAGTAAAACCACATTTCCGTACATATCCTTTTAAGCCCTAATATTTTCAAGAAAATGTAAAGATTTGTATGTTTTTATTTCAGTGGCGTGTTCGAAAGGAAGCAATGATGGGTTTAGCACAACTGTATAAGAAGTACTGTCTGCACCATGAGGCTGGGAAAGAGTCTGCCCAAAAAATAAGCTGGATTAAAGACAAACTCCTACACATCTACTATCAGAACAGCATAGATGACAAGTATGAGCTACAAACACATACAAGCAAATGGTTTAACGTGCTGTATTAATGCCTAGGTTTTCTGTAAGACAATGTTGCATCCATAAAACCTAAAACCACAGGCTCTTACTCTTTGTGTGTCTGTCCATGAATAAGGTTGCTGGTGGAAAAGATCTTTGCCCAGTACATGGTTCCTCACAGTCTGGAGACAGAGGAGAAGATGAAGTGTCTGTATTACCTTTACGCCTGCCTGGACACCAACGCAGTCAAGTGAGTTAATCGACTGCGTCATGTTTCACAAGCTCTATCATATTGCCAATATAGAGTCTGACTTCTCATCTGACCGTCTGATGCTGTATCGTCGTGTCAGTATTAAAAGCACTCATGTCTGATGAGTCAAATGATATGTAGCTGACCGTGTCTTTTTCTATCAGAGCACTGAATGAAATGTGGAAATGTCAGAATATGCTGAGAGGTCTCGTTCGAGAACTGCTGGACCTACACAAACTGCCTACAGTAAGTCACACGACCATGCAGTAATACACTTCTCAAATACAGCGTGCTAACATATTAATTTCTGTTATTAGAATATTACCATTTTATTTAAAAAATGTTATGGAAATGGTTGAGTTAAACCAAATAATTGAGAAAAGCAGTCAATAAGATTCCTTCAAAATTCTTTAAAAAGCTTCTTAGGATGATTCCTAAAGATAAAATGATGAAATGTCAAAAACATTTTTGCAAAGGCTGACTACACTGAATGTGTGTGTGCGCGCGCGCGTGTGTGGCTGGCTCTTATTGGATCTGTGCAGTCAATTTATCATTTGACGTGTCAAACTTGCCTTGCTTCTCCCCGGAGATTAAAGGGATAATTAAAATTCTGTCATTATTTACTGACTTTTAAATAGCTTGTTCCTGTTGAACACAAAAATAGAACTTCTTTGTGTGAACTATTTCCTGTTCCTGTAGCTCAGTTTAATAGAGCATTGCGTTAGCTGCGCAAAGGTTGTAGGTTTGATTCCCAGGGAACACATGTACTGATAAACAATGTTTAACTTGAATAAAGTTGCTTTGGATTAAAGCGTCTGCCAAATGCATAAATGTGATCTAGGCATTGATAAAAAGATTAATCTGTAGTGATCAAAGCAATTCTTTAGTCCATGAATAACATTGTTGCTTTTCTCTCCCTGCAGTCTGAAGCAAACACCTCAGCCATGTTTGGAAAGCTAATGAGCATTGCTAGTAAGTAATTCTGTAGATATAAATTTCTGAAAACCAACCATTTTACAGTGTGCAGCCTCACACTCTTTATCTATCTTTAGAGAACCTCCCAGATCCAGGAAAAGCTCAGGACTTCATGAAGAAGTTTAACCAGGTTCTGGGTGAAGATGAGAAACTTCGTCTTCAGCTCGAGCAGCTCATCAGCCCCACCTGCTCCTGCAAACAGGCTGAACAGTGCGTGGTGAGTTTAACACGGCTGTCACCTTAAAATAGTTCAGTTGTTGTCGTGTTCACACGTCAGGTTTCTTATTAAGTAGGATTAAGCAGATTAGAAAGTATTAAATCATCCGAGCATGCTGTTTTCTTTCAGAGGGAAATCACACGGAAGTTGACGTTCCCCAAGCAGCCCACAAACCCATTCCTAGAGATGGTGAAGTTTCTGCTGGAGAGAATCGCACCTGTTCACATAGACTCTGAAGCCATCAGGTACCGTGACTGATAAGAAACTTCTTGTCTTTGGGGAAGGGGAATGTTAAAGCAATGTTAAATGTTATGCAGCATTTTCCCAAATAATAAGGTATGAACTTCTCTTAATCCCTCTCAATCATTAATTAATCTCTACAGAAACACTGTCCTCTGCCTGCGGGGGGTTTTGGTAGGTGCCAAAAATTTCTGGCAACGTGTGAACTCTGTGTGAACTTTTTTTAATCCTGTATCATTATTGACATTCAGCTAAAATGACACAGTTAGCAGCTTATCTTGTCATATTTGCTGTATGGGTTCAGCACCACAACTGAGATGTTATGATGGACATGAGGCAAAGCTTATCCTCCTTGTTCTACTCTAACAGCTTGCTACTCTGTTCCTGTAGGGGGACATTTCATTACCTTATTCCTATGTCTTACACTTCATTTATTACTATAGCAAATAGTGTGTGATGGAAATTGGCTGCAATTCAGGCACTGTTCAATTGCAAAAGTGTTTGAGTGATTGCAAAGTAACTGTGGGGACTTTCAGTTCTAAAGAGCAAATAGAACTTGTGCAGAAGATAACATGCCAAGTATGTGGATTCATATCAATGCAGCGCACCCACAGGTGTAAAGCCATAAACTGAATGAATGATGCAGTGAAAGAGACGAACAGAAACCAAATGAGTGGGAGAAGAGATAAGGGCAGTATGGGCCACGTGTTTTTTTCTAACGGTTGTGTAACAGACTGAATAGCTGTTGGGGGTGAGACACCTAGTGATGGTTAAGTGTAACTACAAGTAAAATGTACACTGTTGGATCACTGTTGTAATATGCGAGTGTGTGTTTGTCAGTGCCCTGGTGAAGCTGTTAAATAAGTCAATTGAGGGTACTGCTGACGATGACGATGAGGGAGTGACCCCTGATACCGCCATCCGTGCTGGGCTTGAGCTTCTCAAGGTGGTTATTTATATTTTCAAATAAATTGTCTTGGGGTAAAAAAAAAAACATTTTAAAACTGTCATATTAGGTGCACTTCTAGATGTTTTTCATTAAGTCATATTCTTGACTGTTTGGATGTGTAATAAGTTCGCTCTTCTCTCTTTCTCCACCCCAGATTTTGTCTTTCACTCACCCCACCGCGTTCCACTCTACTGAGACATACGAGTCTCTCCTGCAGTGTCTCAAGATGGAGGATGATAAAGTTGCTGAAGCTGCAATACAAATTTTTAGAAACACGGGACAAAAGATCGAGACAGAACTGCCACA
Organism: Botia almorhae; assembly: GCA_036877575.1. Lineage (NCBI taxonomy): Eukaryota > Metazoa > Chordata > Actinopteri > Cypriniformes > Botiidae > Botia > Botia almorhae. The sequence goes on along the minus strand of JAZGTJ010000119.1, from coordinate 222,211 downwards.
GATTCGCTCGTAAGAACATCAGACACAAATCTATTTTGGTTGACTAATGAACTTTCCAGAGCTAATACCAAAAGTTTAAACATGCACCGGATAAAGAGTCCTCAGTTTTGGCTAATAAAATATTGTTCTGTCTGGTTTTGTGCAGGACTTTAATTCCCGTCCTGCATCAGAAGGCAAAAAGAGGCACCCCCCACCAGGCCAAACAGGCAGTCCACTGCATCCATGCCATCTTTCACAACAAAGAGGTCCAGTTAGCTCAGATATTTGAGGTAAATCCCTGTTCTCATTTTACACACAAAGCCATTGCTGTAATTTAACCTTTTCTTCAAATGCCAGCAATTCAGCCGCAACAATTTGGAAAACTTTGTATTAATGCTGTGTGTGAGGTAAAACCATAACATTTAACAATATGAGCATGTTTAAGGTCAGGACATAGATGTGAAAAGGGTTCGAGTTAATTACGGTGTTCTAAAGAGCTGTTGCCATTACTCAATGGTGTTTCCTTGTAGGCCTGCTTGAAAGGTGTTAAAAATCTATTGTTTTGATTTGCCGAACACAAACAGCATTGTGGATATTGCGTTTTTACCTCCCATTAAATTGTGATTCACATATGACAAAAATGTTTTAACAGTAAAATCACATCAACAGTAAAAGAGTTAGTGTGTGTGAATAGTAGCAATACAACAGAAAACAGAGAGAGCATCTGTAATATTTGTGTTTGTAAATGCAAATTGCATTTAGAAGATATATTTCATGCAATTTATTAGGTTTAATGAGAGGAAGTTGTAAGTTATTAAACAAGAGCTTTTTGTTTTTAAATGTGTTGTCTTTGCAGCCATTGTCTCGCAGTCTGAATGCAGATGTGCCTGAACAACTCATCACTCCACTCGTGTCTCTCGGGCACATCTCCATGCTGGCCCCAGATCAGTTTGCCTCACCCATGAAGTCCATCGTAGCCAATTTTATTGTGAAGGACCTTATGATGAATGACAGAGTGAGCATGATGATTTATTACTCTTAATTTGAGCACATTTTTATTGCACAGTCATTTTAATCCTCTCTCTCTTTTCTCTCAGTCTGTGGGAAACAAGAATGGGCGGCTCTGGACAACTGATGATGAAGTTTCCCCTGAAGTGCTGGCTAAGGTAGAGTTTCTGTGTGTAATCAGGTTAAGTAAACAATTTCTCTTTATGAGTCTATTAATGTGTGTTGTGTGTTGCAGGTGCAGGCCATTAAGCTGTTGGTGCGCTGGTTGCTGGGAATGAAGAATAATCTGTCTAAATCAGCTAACTCTACTCTCAGACTCCTTTCAGCTATGCTGGTTAGCGAGGGAGACCTCACAGAGCAGAAGAAGATCAGGTACTGCCTGTTGTGCTTTTGTAAAATCATGAAAATGACACCAACGTTTCTGATGATGTTTGTGTGCTTGTGGGTGCAGTAAGTCTGACATGTCTCGGCTGAGGCTAGCAGCAGGGAGCGCCATCATGAAACTGGCTCAGGAGCCTTGCTATCATGATATCATCACTCCAGAACAGTTCCAGCTTTGTGCACTTGTCATTAATGTGAGTTTGAATCACGACTCAACTTTCTGTACATGAATGGAAATTAGTTAAAACTAAGTAGCAAAAAATATGTGTTTCTGAAATCGGGGTAATGACAAGAGTACCACGAACTAACAGCAAATAGAAACTGAGCTTATTTACATATGAATGTCTTAAAGGTACGATACAGAAAAACATCTTAATTTTTTGACAGTGGGAAATAGTCATACGAAAATAAATACAATATTACTAATACAATATAGATATAGATGTACTGCCTCTACTCAAATTTTTCAGCTTTTTAATTTTTCTCTCTCTCTCTGTAGGATGAGTGCTATCAGGTTCGACAGATCTTCGCACAAAAGGTGCATTTAGCTCTGGTGAAGTTGTTGTTGCCGCTGGAGTACATGGCTGTGTTTGCTTTGTGCGCTAAAGACCCGGTAAAAGAGCGCCGCGCTCACGCCCGACAGTGCCTGCTGAAGAACATCAGTGTCCGCAGAGAGTACATCAAACAGAATCCAATGGCCCATGGTAAATACTCTCATTCTGTGTTTGACCATATGAACAGCTGTGTGGTAAGCAGGTGACTGCATTTATTGTAGAATTGGCTGAATAGAATTTGGTTTCAATATCTTGTTCATCATCTTGTTGTCTTTCAGAGAAGCTGCTGTCACTCCTTCCAGAATATGTAGTGCCATACATGATTCATCTTCTAGCTCATGATCCAGACTTCACCAAACCACAGGACTTTGAGCAGCTCAGAGACATCAAAGAGTATGAGTGTTAAACACACCTACACATTCCTCACACACGTCTGTCCCATTTTTATACATGAACGTTCTAATGCGGTCCTAGAGATCTATTTCAAAGTATTACTTTTTTTAACCTCCCAATAGTTTATTGACGGTCCCATGTCAAGAATTGGTTTGACATCATATCATTGGGTATCTGCTGATTTCCACCCCTAAAGCATGCAGAAATGTAGCTATTGTGTTGTTTCCTGTCACTTGGCTCAGATTGCAGATTAAAACTTTTAAAGTTAACTTTGCCTTTTCCTGTGTCTTCAGGTGCTTATGGTTCATGCTGGAGGTATTGATGACAAAAAACGAGAACAACAGTCATTCGTTCCTGAGGAAGATGGTGGAGAACATCAAACAAACAAAAGATGCTCAGGCCCCCGATGACCCCAAGGCAAATGAGGTATGTCACCATTAACCTGTTAGAGGCTGAAAATCAACTTTAAATTGTCTATTTTTTCATGCATGAATGGGAACTTGGTTAGAAATAATGTTTCCATTAGCTGTGCGCTGGAGTCCGTGTGTGTTTTATATTCTGTTATTATGTATTTACAGAAACTATACATTGTTTGTGACGTGGCTTTATTTGTGATCGCGAACAAGAGCACTTCCTGCCATCTGGATTCACCAAAAGATCCTGTGCTGCCTAGCAAGTTCTTCACCCCACCTGACAAGGTAACCACCACTCTGATGCCCCACAGCGAGCATCTACAAACTGACCTTTATGAGAAACTCTCTCTACCTCTCTCTCTCTCTCTCTTTCTCTCTCTCTCCATAGGACTGTGTCAATGATAAAGAATACTTGTCTGCAGAGGCCAAAACAGTACTTCAGACCGGGAAGATCCAGGTAGGGATTTCACCTGACACAACTGTGTAGGTCTTATAGGTACCTAATGTTTTCTTTAACTATATGTAAACAATAAAATACAGTGCCAAAAAGTTACATGTAGTTTATTGAGATTTTATGTGATAGACCAACACAAAGTAGCACATTATTGTGAAGTGGAACGAAAATGTTGTGCATTTTTGAAAAGTGACGTGCATTTTTGAAAAGTGACGTGCATTTTTGAAAAGTGACGTGCATTTTTGAAAAGTGACGTGCATTTTCGAAAAGTGACGTGCATTTTCGAAAAGTGACGTGCATTTTCGAAAAGTGACGTGCATTTTCGAAAAGTGACGTGCATTTGTATTCAGCCCCCTGTACTTTGATACCCCAAAATAAAATCCAGCGCAATCAATTGCCTTCAGAAGTTACCTAATTAGTTAGTCCACCTGTGTGTAATTTAGTCTCATTATAAATACACCTGTTCTGTTAAGTCCTCAGTGGTTTGTTAGAGAACACTAGTGAACAAACAGAAGACATCACTAGTCAAACAGAAGACATCATGAAGACCAAGGAACTCACCAGACAGGTCAGGGGTAAAGTTGTGGAGAAGTTTAAAGCAGGGTTAGGTTATAAAAAAAAAAATATCCCAAGCTTTGAACATCTCAAGGAGCACTGTTCAATCCATCATCCAAAAATGGAACAAGTATGCCACAACTGCAAACCTACCAAGACATGGCCGTCCACCTAAACTGACAGACCGAGCAAGGCAAGCACTGGTCAGAGAAGCAGCCAAGAGTTCCATGGTCACTCTGGAGGAGCTACAGAAATCCACAGCTATTGTGAAGTGGAACGAAAGTGTTGTGCATTTTTGAAAAGTGACGTGCATTTGTATTCAGCCCCCTGTACTCTGATACCCCAAAATAAAATCCAGTGCAATCAATTGCCTTCAGAAAATGCCTAATTAGTTAGTCCACCTGTGTGTAATTTAGTCCCAGTATAAATACAGCTGTTCTGTTAAGTCCTCAGTGGTTTGTTAGAGAACACTAGTGAACAAACAGAAGACATCACTAGTCAAACAGAACACATCATGAAGACCAAGGAACTCACTAGACAGGTCAGGGGTAAAGTTGTGGAGAAGTTTAAATGAAGTTCAATCCATCATCCAAAATGGAACAAGTTTGCCACAACTGCAAACCTACCAAGACATGGCTGTCCACCTAAACTGACAGACCGAGCAAGGCAAGCACTGGTCAGAGAAGCAGCCAAGAGTCCCATGGTCACTTGAGGAGCTGCAGAAATCCAAAGCTCAGGTGGGAGAATATGTCCACAGAACAATTATAAGTTGTGTACTCCACAAATCTGGCCTTTATGGAAGAGTGGCAAGAAGAAAGCCATTGTTGAAAGAAAGACATAAGAAGTCCCATTTGCAGTTTGCCACAATCCATGTAGGGGACACAGCAAACATGTGGAAGAAGGTGCTCTGGTCAAATTTGGCCTAAATGCAAAGTGTTATGTGTGGCAGAAAAGTAACACTGCACATCACCCTGAAAACACCATCCCAACTGTGAAACAGTGAAGCAATTTTGGAGAACTTGGGCTATTTTGCAAAGAAGAATGTGCAAAAATTAATTTCAGTCTCTAGATGTGCAAAGCTGGTAGAGACATGTAATTGCAGCAAAAGGTGGCTCTACAAAGTATTGACGCAGGGGGGGCTGAATACAAATGCACACAGATTTTTATTTGCTTACGATTTTGAAAACCGTATATCTTTTTTGTTCCACTTCACAATTATGTGCTGCTTTGTGTTGGTAAAATCTTAAAAGACATTCAAAGGGTTTGAATATTTTTGCAAGGCACTGTATTATGTAAGATCTCTGGGGTTACATTTAGATCATGAGGGTTCCACAGACTGTTATCTGTTTGTTATCTGTTTGTTATCTGTTTGTTATCTGTTTGTTATCTGTTTGTTATCTGTTTGTTATCTGTTTGTTATCTGTTTGTTATGTGTTTGTTATGTGTTTGTTATCTGTTTGTTATCTGTTTGTTATCTGTTTGTTATCTGTTTGTTATCTGTTTGTTATCTGTTTGTTATCTGTTTGTTATCTGTTTGTTATCTGTTTGACTGTTTGTTATCCATGGTTTATATAAATAAAGTTGGCTAATGAACTTTAAGACTACATAAAATTACACATTGGTAACACTTTGTCATATATTATTTAGCAACCGCCAAAGCAGACAGGCGTGTTGGGAGCAGTAAACAAACCTTTAATGGTAACAGCGCGCCGGCCGTACACTAAAACCACCACCTCTGACACGGGAAGCAACGCAAGCACCAACTCCCAGCCCAGCTCCCCTGCTACAAATAAAAGCAGGTTTGTGTTTGTCAAATTACTTTAGAGCCAGTCACTTTGTAAAATACAATAAAATAAAAAAATACATTAATTCTCACAGTTATTTCTCTCTCTCCCTCCCATAAAGGGATATGAGTTCTGAAACTTCAGAAACAGGAGCGAGAGAGAATGAAGAGAATCCAGTCATCATGAAAACAGGAGGTGTAAAGAAGGTCAGAAATGTCTCCTTTAAAAATAAGTACAGCACACATTGACACGTCATTCCTTATTGGCTCTTTGTTGTGTGTCTGTGTCAGGAAGAGGCTGCTCAGGCCAGCGGAAGGAAGCGAGCTGCTCCTGCAAGTGACGGCACAGAAAAGTCCATCAACCCCGCAGGGTCGCAGCCCCCTCCCAACAAACCTCGACGGGGTCGACCCCCTAAAAACCCTGCAGGTGTAGCCACACCAGATAAAGTGGCTGGAGCTACAACAGGGGGAGGGGGCGGACGTGGCCGGAAGAGGGCGGCACCTGCTCAGGAACCCACCTCCACGGCCTCGCCAGATCCAATCAGTAGCAAGACACCAAAACAGCAGAAAGAAGCCGGGCCACAGAGACAGATTGACCTACAAAGGTAACTAAGCATAACTTTAGGTTCTATATATTTAAAGCGTTCATATACATGATCTTCCGTTTATATATGCTGCATCAAAAGTGTACTATAGTATGCTGTATTTTACCTCAGTCTAGCATCAGAGGCAGCTTGGATTCAGCTTTTGTTCTGCTTAAATCAAATGCCAAATCAAGGCATTAAACTTTGTTGTTGTCATGACATGCTAGTGTAATTTTTTTTAAATAAATTACTTGATGTACTCAAAAGTTATTGAAAAATTTAAGTTGTCTTTGAGAAAGATCCCCAGTAACTTCGCAATGTTATGTCAAATCCCAACTTTTCTTAGGCCCTAAAATAATAAACCCACCCTGATTGTTATATGGGTTTTGTATTAAAGCACATGGATGACCTAAGGTCATTTAGCTTCTGTTCACATGCAAGTGGGTTTCAGAGAAGGACAAGGATTTGCGTGTAACTGGTGAATATTTTGTTGATCAGTGTATTGTCATGTATTTGCTTGGGACATAACATGAACAGGTCTTAAGTTCACATCACATTTTAACTGTGATTCAAGCCTTTTATTTGTAGTTGTGGCAGATGTTTCTTTTGTCCAAGATCGGTGAGGGTAGTGCAGCGAGATCAGCAAGGGTACAAACGCAGCAGCCTGTCTCTGAAGACATATGGAAGTGAAGGGGAGACAGAGAGGGAATTTGAGTCCAGTCCAGACTATGTGCTGTCACTTACACAGCTACTGGAGCAGCAGGGAGATACCATTCACATGCAGCTCAGGGGTGCACCGGTCCCCACACAGGGAGAGTCCATCTTTACAGCAGAACAGGGGGAACTGTCAGTGAGTGTTTAAGAGGAAGGTCCATTTAACAGAGCGATATCAAGCTTAATTTTGTAGGCTATAAGAATGCTTTTGTTGATAAGAAAATGTTAGGCTTATGTTATGTTAGGCTTATATATATATTTTAGTAATATAAAGTGAATTCAAATATTTAAGCAAATATTCCAATTTACTTAAATGGTAGTTGTTCACTTAAAGAAATTGTTTACCATTACTAATTTTGTTTACTCTCTTGTTGTTACAAACCTGTATTGTTATTTTTTCCAGTTATTTTTTTAGTAGAAAAGGAGATGAAGTAAAAAAAGGTCCATACATTCCATACAATGACGGTTTACAGTACCCACAGCAAAATAATTCATCATAAAAATAGTCCATATGACTCGTGCATTATAATTACAGTATAATGAAGCCGCATATTTACAATTCTGCTACTGTGTTCTATGGAAACAATAGCGTGATACAGGATTGGAACGACATGAAAGCATGTTAACAATGACAACATTTTCATATTTGGGGCATCTGTTTAAGAGAATATTTGCAGATTTCCTGTGGGCTTAGAAATCAAATACCTTATGAGTCAAGCACTGCTATGATATGGCTTGATTTATATTATTGTCTGTTTCAGGTAAAGCGTAGATTTGTGAAGACCAGGACGGTCAGGCAGTAAAGGATCAAACGACCCAAGCGAAGAGACACATCCACACCCTTCACAAATCTGAACTGTCATTACCCCACACCTCAGACCAATAAGGATAGAATTTTTTAGGTTCAGATGTTGAAACACATGTCTGTTTCTCTTCATTCGTTAAAATTTTTTTGTTGTTTCTGTTGAAATTGTTTCCTGTTGCTCTTTGCCTCTGTCTGGAGCTATTTTTAAAAACGAACATTTAAAAGAAAAAAATGTTTTAATCCAAGCTCTAAGGGGGCTTATTAAACGCCTTGAAAGATTTTCTACTGTTTTCTTCTCCCGTCTTGTCTTTAAGTCCTCTATTAAACCCAAAGATACTCCAGGTCATTAATTTTATTTTATCATAAGGATTCTAGAAGTCACTCACACAATTTAATTTATAGTGCAGGAATGGCAAATTATAGCAGGCGACTGTAAGCTGCTATTTATTTTGTTGGGTGTGTATGAACATGAATTCCTCATACTGCCGAGTTTAACAGCATGTCGAGAGACACCCGTTTACTCCATGTGGAATTTGTGAAATATTTTTTTAATTAGACTTTCTAAATTTAACTTCTGTACAGCACATAAATAAGAATTAGGCCATTATCATATCCTCCGTCCAACGTGTCCTTAAAAAGGGAACTTGTTTACTGCAGTAACACAAGGGTTGTGAGTATTTAACACTTGTATGTAGATTGAGAAGCGAAAAATTGCCTTTTATCAACTGACAATTTTTTGATGTTTTTTTACCATTTTACTTTGGAAAGTAAAAGGAAATGCATTGCAAATAAAGGCATTTTCAAAATAGGATGCAGAAGGAAATTTAGACACTCATTATAATTCACCTTTTTAATTCAAAAGAATATGACAGTTTCACAATAAATAACCATGCTTGTACGGCTCGATTAGGTTTTTCTGTCTCGTTTTGTAAAGGAGTTTAAAGTGACTGAACCCAGAGCCCATGACCTGCATTTCTCCTTTTGACAGAAATGTTTGTCCTTTAACTCACTTCTTCGTGCAATATTGAACAAGGTGATCACTACAGGAAGACAGTCTTTTGTTTTTCATGTCATTTTTGTTTTTCATACAAAATATAAATCCAGCCATCGATGGTGCATTCTAGAGATGATAAACAGTATTATTTACCCCAAAAGAAAACTTGGCTGTATGTACACGAGAAAGGAGGTATACAAAAGCAACTAGCTGTGAAAGTGAGGGGATTCTGAAAATTAGATGGGACTGTGGGAATGATATCGTTTTGAGGGAGGGCAAGCAGTGACAGGAAAAAAATATTAATTTGACCCTGTAAGAACAAACAAAGTGAGAACTAGTTTACAAAATGTGACAACACTCGCTCTTGGCCCATTTTGCTTTAAAGCATTTTGTAGTCTGGAGAATATTTTTATCTAAGCTTTCAATAATGTTTCTTTCTGTTCAGGACTCGAATCTACAATTGCTGACCACTTAAAATGCACCTCACACTCTTAAAACTCTTCATAATGTGTCTTGTACAGTTTCTGATGTCGTAGTAACTGAATGTGTCAGCCTCGATTGTGCCGCAAAGAAGCCAATCTTATTAAGAACAAGCCTCAAGACTTCCACATCTCTGCATGTACAAAATTTGTATTACACTTAACTGCAATTTTACCAGAGAATACATTCTTCAAAAATGAAAACGAAAAAACTCAGGCAACTTAAGGTACGTCTATCAATGACCAAGATGTTGCAACTCCTGCAGCTGCCTTTGAAAACAAATGGGAGAAAAAGTTCTGTGACCACTGATCACTCGTCCTCCCCCTTCCAAAAAAAAGAGGGAAAAGTAAGAGGACAAATCTTCGTTTCATTTCAAAAATTAACACTTCAATAATTCTGAAACCTTATCTGTACTCACAACATAACACCATGTCATCTGGCCATACTGACTGCTATGGACTGATTAGTGCAAAAGAAACATTAAAAGAATTAGCAAATAAAAGCACGCATTTGTTCAGAGACAGCATCAAAGAGAAGGGGTACTATGAATCTCAAATTATTTTGATTTTCTTTTTTTAAATGCTAAACACCCTATTTAAATAAGCATGTAGCAAAACTTAGCTGTATGATGTACAGATAGAAAAAAAATAACATTCCTGTTGTTTTGCTTCTTACATGTGCACAACCTTAAATATACTAATTTACATGTACTAGCATTGTTTCACAGATGCGGGTGGGTGTTCTCTGGTTTCTTTAAGTGTGAAATGACAATGATACTTTTTCAGCTTTGTCTTTTCTTAGGTTTCTTTAAACAGCCTAAACTGGGTAGGGGGTGATTGTAGCAAGGCAAAGAAAAGAAAACAAAGGGAGACAAAGGATGACTTGAGGCCAAGCTCTAATTGTCTCACAGTCTAACTGGTGCCTCTGCAACCTTTTAAACCCCTGACTTGGTAATTCATTCGGAACACAAACCTAGATGAGTAACGCATGTATGGATGAGTGGGGGGGCACGAGGAGGGTAATATGGCCTGGTGACGAGAATAGGATGATCAGTTGCTTAGTAGCAGCTCTGTCGCCGTCTCCACGTCCCATGATTTTGAGGACAAAGCTACTATTACTGCATTCTAAAAAGAAAGAAAAGACAATTTCATGCAAGAGTAATTTCAAACTGTTGAATAACTCATTCGCTAATTGCACAAGTTCATTTAAGTTCTTTGATCTGATTGGACAAGAGGCTGCAGCGAGCAAATCACAGCTGTGACATTTCATACAACAGCATTCTTACTCGTGATATTACTGGTCTAATCGGTTAACTAATTAAAAACGCTACTCTATAAATGCTTTATAAATGCAAAATGTAATACTTTCCAATGGCATCTTCAAAATGTAAATCTTCATATCATATAATTCTGATTCATATCTATAATACATGACTGAGGTCTATGCTTGTGCATCTCTAATTTATGAATAGCAGCTTTCCAGTTGCAGTACTTACCTTGTCAAAGCCCATTGCACAGAGTTTGTCTATTTTGCGTGTGTACTCAGGACTGGACACAGGAGCGCCAGCGTAAACATGAGACCAGAGTCGAGCAGTTTGTTTGAACATTTCTGGATTCTGCTTATACTGAAAGACAACAACAGTGACATTTGAAAAAATTAAGGATTTGTCGTCATGTTATTGTTTGCCTTTTTACATCTATACGTACCTGATTGGCTACCACGGCATCCTGGGGGTCGTCTGGCTCTGCGGCAGCTAACAGAGCCTGTAGTGAAAGCAGAACTGTTCGCAGTGTCATAGCAGCAGCCCTGTACACAAGTATAGACGAAATAAGTACCCAACGCTTTAAAAGGGGAACAGGAAGCAGGAAGGAAATGGTGTATGTTGAGAAAGAAACAGTGGTATGTCAAATACATTCAATGATGTAGGCTGTACTGGATGACAGCAAATTCGAACATGCTTACCATTGGTCTTTTAAAATATCCAAACATATTGCTCCAGTAACGGAACTTATATTGGGATGCCAGATCTTCGTAATAAACCGCACCTGAGACAAGAAGATTCATTTTTAACTTCAAGATGCTTGGATGTTTCACAGAATCATTGTTGCGCATAATTCCAAGCAAAACAATGTTTTAGTTTTATTAAAGAACTCTACTTTTGGGCCTAACCCTACTTCTTTGGCCCCTCAGATTTAGGGATTCAACCTCTTGCCTCCATTCTGATACGTCCCCTATTCATTAATTAATAAATTATCAATTGGTATAAATAACGTTCTTGTTGAATATCCTTATACACTCATAAACACTCATGTCAAATTATGGAAGTAAAAAATGCATTGCGCAACAAGCATTCATGTTGACTATAAATATTAAGCAAATTAACATTGTCAATTAAAAGATAACCTTGGGTGGATTGAAAGGATATGTCTCAGGGATCTTTATTTCTAGCTGATATCTTCCTCCTGCATGGGAAAAAAGATCCATCTTACCATGTAGATTCATTAACACAATTCATGTCATTAACACAATTCATGGCAGCAACACAGAAGGGTGATTAAAAGACAGTCTCACCTTCATACGGGGTGTCTGGTGGTCCTGCTATTTCCCCCTTTAACTCTGTAAAGTTTTCATCCACCAGGTCTACTTTTATTTGATTTTTACTTGTCTGTTAAAAAGCAAAACAAAAATAAAGCAGAAAGGGGTTATTAAGCCCGTAGTGAACCTTGTGTGCATTTAATATATTAGTAATCAAGACATAATTACACGGTTGTCTGTGTGATACTGTCACCAATATTTCACATACAGTACAACATCATATCTCGTTTTGTAATTTTTTTTACTTCTATGGGCCAGAACAAAGAAGTGGCCAATACCGTTTTTAGGCCATGGGCTGTACCTCAAAACCTTGTAAGCAGCCTAACTAGACAGCATCTTACGTTACTATTATTCTCAAAAAATGCTTTCTAGGTAGGCAGCTCGCTAGCTTTTGACACAGCCATGGTGCTGCACTCCTTAAAAGTAGTCAAACACAGCCCATCCAACTGACACTAATACATCAGTATATTAACGTGGTTGACACGGCCTACACAACATCTAAAATAAATATTTAAAAAGCATACTTTACCAGGCTATAAACACTGTCGATAACATTTTGATTGCATACTTAAGAAGTGCTAGTGAAGCTAGCAGGCTAACTAGGCAAAAGCAATGTTAGCACTCAGGCTACAGCTCGGCGTAAACTATACACTTCTCACAGTACTTTTAAGTGTTCCAAGACGATTTTCACACAGTTGTCTTAGCTGATATCATAAAACGTCAAGACGACCTCATTTGACTGATGTGTGACTTCTGTATTTGAAGGCCCTGATCTGACAGCTCATGCTAACTTTAGCTTAGCAGGCTACGCTAGCCCCACAGGCTTCTGGTTGTTTATTCCCTGAAGTCCGTCTGTTTCTTCTAACAGGCAAGCAAATCGAGTAAAGTAACATTTAGCAAACCTCTTCGCTTTTCAGCACTTCTTTGAACTCTCGCTTGATCCTCTGCACAGCGATATTTGCCATGGCTGATTGATTACTCTCTTTCTCTCTTTACTCTTCCGCTGTTTTGAACCTCCAGTCCGCAAAGACCGATAGAGCTTCACTTTCACACCTCTCTCGTTCTCTCTCTCTCTCTCTTTCTCTCTCTCTCTCTCTCTCTCTCTCGCTCGCTCGCTCGAATATAACAGGACCCTCTTCTATAAAACAAACGCTGAGCTCCGGTACATGCACTGCAAACACAATGACAGTCTGGAAAACTCAGAAACACTGCGTTTGTCCGCGTGTTGAATCAGGCGGAGGTAATGTGCAGTAGTCAAGCAGAGCTCTTGACAGATCCAGAAAGCTTTCAGAGCTCGCATCGGTCCCATATGGCGTTGTCACTGCTGTCACATGATATTGTGCCTCTAAAGTTTGGACACATCTGTTTGTCTCCCATGTGGTTCGTTCAACATACATCTGTCCATCTGCAAAAGCTAACATATATGATATATATATATATATACGATAAAAAAATATAAAAACGAATACATTTAAAAAAAGATTTAAAAAATTCTGATTTTGACACTCAGACTGTTACATATATTTATACAACTGTCAGACACTTTCATCAAAAGTGAAGTGAAATGCAACACTGCATTTAGAGTATACATTTTGTCTGTATGTCTGGTCCAATCTGGACCCCTGGGGACCATTCCCCCTTCTATCCCTGTACTTTGGCCCTGCATATACACTTTAGAAATAGATATTAATATATATCCACGTTAAACTAAGATCATGTGTACATTAACTATAGGATAAACGTATTTTTTTTGTTTTATTTTATTAAACACATTAACACGTTAACCTACACATAAACCTCACCATCACAAACACAACGCATTCCAGTTATTCTGCGACAGACTGGAACGTAAGAGACCAATAAAAAGCGGTTGTGAAGTGCAAACGGTGAGGAAAACAACGGAATTCAGGGTTTGTCAAAATCTGCGACACTTTTACGTCACGGGCGACGTGGCTTTCCCGCATTCCCAGATGCGAATTTACCAATCCTACTATGGTGGGAGGCATGTCTTATGTATATTAATTGCGTAATGTGAAATTCTCATCGGAGACCTAATTGAAATGTAGAGGTCGGTTGGCGAGCCAGCTGGGGTATGGATAAAACAATTAGGTTTACTTTATTAATATTAATTAGCTTACGTAACGGGAGCTCCGGGAAATACGACCTGATTACTATTCATGAACAAAGCCCTTGCCATAGTAAGATTCGCAAATTTTGTTTCCCGATGCTTATCAAAACAGACGGAACAGCAGCCGGAGCTGCGGCCCATTGCCAAAACCAGTGTACACACAAGGAACGTTTGCACGGGGTTTCGTCTGTGCGACCAGAGGTACTCGGCGGTCAAAATTCACATATCATTCTCCTTAATTTCAAGCGAATGGTTTTAAATCTCTTCGCGTGAGTTGTCGAACTAGTCGGTAAGACATCTGTCTTCCCACGTCATGTTTGTTTTGCATTAGGGCTAATGTTTTGTTGATGTAGAATCTTAATCTTTTACAAATGCTTTCTTTAGGTTTAAAGCTTTAGGTTTAAAGATAAATAAGATCTTATAAAAGAATATTTTCATACTTCGAAGAGTCTAATAGCTACCCCCATAATACTGCAAACTTAGTTCAGTGAGCAAATGATGGGCTGTTGTGTTTCTTTATTAATTCAGTCTATGATGTATTTAACAACATTCATTGTTGAGTTAATATTTTGGAAAATATGTGGTAACCTAAAATTCGCAAAGGCTTACTCAAGCCAGGAAGAGGAAGAAACAAAAACGAAAGAAAAAAAAGTTAATTAAAAATAGTTGATGGTTAAGCCATTCGAAACATTTAGCTACAGTGTTTAAATAAGCTTTTATATACCATAAAACTAGACATCGACTTCCTTGTTATATATATGTTTTTTTATACGTAGCCGTTATCCAGGTGCTTGAAATGCAACTCGCATTTCTTTCTTTTCAAGGAAGTCTTGTAGTTGCGTTTCCTAAATTATATCAGCATAGTTCTTTGTTTACTTCATTTTCCAAATGTGGGTCATGCTGATACCCTAAACCTTCGTACCTGGCTGGAGCCATTATAATTTTCCACACCCATACAATGTGTTTGTGTGAGCTTTTTAATACATTGTTAAACCTTTTCACTGTTATTTAAGAGGGGATGGCAGAGGGAGGTTTTGACCCCTGTGAGTGCATTTGCTCTCATGAACATGCTATGAGGAGGCTAATCAACTTGGTAAGTTTTCTGTCCAGCAATGTTTCCCTCTGTTCCAGATAATTTTGTAAAAGGTTACATGATTTATTCTTATCTGGCATTTTACATTAGCTAAATAAAGTTAGTTAAAATCTACTAAAACTAACAAAAATGGCATAGTGTTCCATCCATGATCTATTTGTTAAAATTGGGTCTCTCAGTGTAAATCATAAATGTGAATCACAGATATGTTTCTTTTAATTATTGTCTAAATATTCATTGATTGAGTTTTAGTTAAATACTGACTTCTTGTTATTACTAAATATTGAGTTGAAAGTACTTTAAGTTTTTAATTTTGGTGGGTCGCCAAAAAAACGATGAAATATTATTTTAATTAATAGAAATAATAGAATTTTAATTAAGAGATCTATTTGTAGGTTGTCTGCCCTGTAAACGCTGTGGCAGGTGTTTGGGAAACTAACAGCCGTTATTGCAATTATGTTTAATGATGTTAGTGGACAAAATTTACACTAACATTTAACTTTAGGTTATTTAGTTCAAGCAGATTAAAAAAGTCGACCACGGAACGTTGCTTGAAAGTACTAGTCAATTATAATGTATGGGAAATGTTCTGCTATTTAGCAACGTGTTAAATAATTAGCTGTTGTCAGTTGATTTTAAGGGCCAGTAGAGAGCGCTAGTGTTACTTTTATTTACTTGCTTTACCCAAAGACCAAAACATGCCTTAATGAATCTGTGTATATGTAGAGGTATCACAGAGAATTCAAAGATTCTTACTTGGTGTGATGTCTTGAAATAAGTGCAAACATTTGGAATCCAGTAGCTCTTACTCTTATTAAAAACAGAGCTTTTCTGAAGACAGTCTAACTTTGAAAGTGTAAAAACATTTATATTATATTTATTATAAATAAAATAATAAATAATATAAATAATAATATATATTATATTTATATTAAAATGACTGCATCACCGTTTCATTCAAATTGAAACCCCTACACACAATCATAACACCTGGTATCATTCCATTCTTATAGTGTGATGTAAAATACCAGTCAAAAGTTTGGACACACCCTCTTATTTAATGTTTTTTCTTTATTTTCATGACTATTTACATTGTAGATTTTCACTGAAGACATCAAAACTATGAATGAACACATATGGAATTATGTAGTAAATAAAAAAGTGTGAAATAACTAAAAACATGTTTTATATTTTAGATTTTTCAAAATAGCCACCCTTTGCTTTGAATACTGCTTTGCACACTCTTGGCATTCTCTCGATGAGCTTCATGAGGTAGTCACCTGAAATGGTTTTACAACAATCTTGAAGGAGTTCCCAGAGATGCTGAGCACTTGTTGGCCATTTTGCCTTCACTCAGCGGTCCATCTCATCTCAAACCATCTCGATTGGGTTTAGGTCAGGTGACTGTGGAGACCAAATAAATGATGGTCCAACTAAATGCAAACCGGATGGGATGGCATGTCGCTGCAGGATGCTGTGGTAGCCATGCTGGTTCAGTGTGCCTTCAATTTTGAATAAATCCCCAACAGTGTCACCAGCAAAGCACCATCACACCTCCTCCTCCTCCATGCTTCACGGTGGGAACCATGCATGTAGAGACCATCCGTTCATCTTTTCTGCGTCGCACAAAGACACGGCGGGTGGAACCAAAGATCTCAAATTTGGACTCACCAGACAACAGCACAGATTTCCACTGATCTAATGTCCATTCCTTGTGTTTCTTGGCCCAAAAAAATCTCTTCTGCTTGTTGCTTTTCCTTAGTAGGTTTTTTTTAGCAGCTATTTGACCATAAAGGCCTGATTCGCACAGTCTCCTCTGAACAGTTGATGTAGAGATGTGTCTGCTACTAGAACTCTGTGTGGCATTAATCTGGGCTCTAATCTGAGGTGCTGTTAACTTGCGATTTCTGAGGCTGGTGACTCGAATAAACTTATCCTAAGCAGCAAAGGTGACTCTTGGTCTTCTTTTCCTGGGGCAGTTCTCGTGTGAACCAGTTTCGTCGTAGCGCTTGATGGTTTTTGCAACTGCACTTGGGGACACATTCAAAGTTTTTGCAATTTTCTGGACTGACTGACCTTCAGTTCTTAAAGTAATAATGGACTGTCATTTCTCTTTACTTAGCTGATTGGTTCTTGCCATAATATGAATTCTAACAATTGTCAAATAGGGCTGTCAGCTGTGTACCAACCTGACTTCTGCACAACACAACTCATGCTCCCAACCCCATTAAGAAGGCAAGACATTTAACAAATGAACCCTGACAAGGCACACCTGTGAAGTGAAAATCATTTCAGGTGACTACATCATGAAGCTCATTGAGAGAAAGCCAAGGGTTTGCAGCGCTGCCAAAAAAGCAAAGGGTGGCTACTTTGAGGAATCTAAAATATGAAACATATCTAGAGTTATTTCACACTTTTTTGTTTACTACATAATTCCATATGTGTTCATTCATAGTTTTGATGTCTTCAGTGAGAATCTACAATGTAAATAGTCATGAAAATAAAGAAAAAACATTAAATGAGAGGGTGTGTCCAAACATTTGACTGGTAGTGTATGTGTTTAGTTTGTTTGGTAAATTAATGTCCTTGTGATTCTTTCCAAGCTGAGGCAGTCCCAGTCCTACTGTACAGACACAGAATGCCTTCAGGAGAGTAAGTGTGTCCATGACAATTTTACAGTTCCAATATCATATCACACACAAAATACACCATTTTGTTTTGTAACATTGGGGATATGTGTTTGTGTGTGTGTGTGTGTACACAGTGCCAGGCCTAAGCTCTTCAGTAGAAGGGGACATCACTCTTCCCATGATTATTATGGGATGGCTGGTTTTGGGCCTTGTGCTTTTTCTGTTCCGTCCAGCCAGTTTAAGAGGCCCAACAGTCAGTAGCAAGCCCACAAATCCCCGTGGTGTAAGTCATGACCCCTAAATCACTAATGAATAATCTTTATGATAATTCAGCTGTGTCAGTTATTACCTATAAATGATTATGAAAAACAGTCTAAAAACAGAAATTATAGCATTTTAAATCTTTAATGGGATTTACTCATCCTTCGATTATTTAATGTGCATTATGTAATTACTATGTAATTAGTAATGCTGTAATTTCACAAAGAAAATTTAGCTAAAATTAAAATTCTGTTGTTATTTATTCACCTTCAACTTATTCTCAACTAGCGTTGGGTTAATTACTATTGATTACTGGGAATTGTAATAAATTACTGATTATAAACTACATGACAAAGTTTGTAGTCAGGAAAATAATCCCTTAGATTACACATTTTTGGTAATATAATTTGACTATTTGTATTACATTTAGGTTACTTTTTTGGTAAAATTATTAATTTTAGGAAAGTGTGCTCTTTCATCTAAATTTTCTCATCTTTCATTAAAAATATTTACTTGAAGTACCCCCTGAGATTTTAAGTTTATATTTCAGTATTTACCAACACATTCTCATGTTCACTCTGTTAGTAAATGGTGACATGATAAACAAATAAAGTATTTCATCATTTTATGCATTTTATTGTGCTTGATTGATTTTTAAATGTTTTATTTTAATTTTACAGTTTTAATTTTAATTTTACAGTTTTAATTTAACTTAATTACTAGCTTTCATCAATTTACAAATCCCATGGGAATCTTTACAAAACAGAAGCTTAGTAGAAGTTTAAGTGTGCTATTAGTACTTCTTTTAAACTAAAAAATAAGAAAAATAAAGTATATTTTTTTCAAACTTTTAAAAAGTTTAAAAAGTGGGCCAATTTCACCCCAAACAGTATTGAAATAGGACACTTACGAGTGCTAGTACTTACAGCATGAAGTATACTTACATATAATATACTTACATATAACTTTTCTAAATATACTAAATATAATAAAAAGAACTTGGAATATACTTTTTTTTTGTAAGGGGAACCCTGCTGTACACCTTCCATCGATCACAGACTTAAAAAATATGTTTGCATTTCTGTGAGTTTCTAGAATTATGGATAGGTGCTTTGGGTCTAGTCTTACAGTATATACAGTATATAGTGGTAAGTTTATGAAAGAATTAAAAGATTAAAAAAGAATAAAATAGGAAAAGTAATCATGTAAAGTAGTTTGTAACAATAAAATAGTAATTGTACTTTGATTGTGGGTATTTTAAAGTGTAATGTAATTTGATTAGAATTACGTGATTTTTGTAATGTGATTACATAATCCAGATTACATATAATCAGTTACTACTCAGCACTATTCTCAACCCATATGCCTTTGTTAAGTCCATATAACTTATGTGCAGTGCATTCCAAAAGCGGCAATGTCTTACGAATGAATCATTCTATTAAGTCAGGTATTTTCAGTGAATCAGTAGATCCAGTTCACAAAACCGGTCTGAATAATTTGCTCAGGAATCTGACTGATACTAGACAGACCGGCTAACAGCTTATTGTGGGTGAGGTTATCAATCTGTCCCTTACATATAGCTAATCTATGACGTTTTTACATTTATGCATTTGGTCGATGCTTTATACAATTTTTTAGTACATGTGCAGGTTTGATGCAGGTGCAGATATTTACTCTCACAGATGACATTAGTGAGAGTAAATAACAGAATTAACATTTTTGGATAATCTAGTTCTTAAATCTTTGATTTAGCTTTTTATGTGATCACTTTTGTCTCCGCATTTAGAATCATGGCAGAGAGCCACCAGCACCACCAGTGGACTAGAGTCTTGCCCACTGCAGATGATCTGATCTTTTGAACCAGCTTCCACCGGATCAGCTACTGTGACCTCTATAACTTGTTAGCTTCTCTAGTCAATAGCAGGCCAGCCTGCGCAGTCACTTGGATAACCAGGTGTGTTTCTACAGTGTTTGAAACAAGACAGCAAAAAGTGAACTAAAATAGAAGTTTGGAATATATGAAGTTATTGACAATCAGCAGCATGGTCTTAAAGGGGTTAAACTGATCAGATATGAGTCTGTTATACATCTTGGTTTCCAATGTCTTACTATTTCTTACTATATATTTCAGAGAATTATTAGGTATTTAGTAAGTTGTATTACATAATACATGACATAAGCCTTTGTAATGAGATTAATCCTTAGAATATAAATATTTAGGTCTGAATATAAATTGTGAACTATAGATTTTGGATACTTTTAAATGTGGTATGGTAAAGATTGGGGAGGTGGAGAGAATAGTATGTCTTGTCCTACGTTAGTTTACACATTCCATAGCTATGACTTCATACACGTGACGTCACAGCTCCTTTCAGCAGTACAAACCTTGCCTCTGGATTGCATCATTCATAACACAGACGTACTTGAAATGAGTCACACATTTGAGGTTGACTATTACCAAGAAGAATCTACTCAAATTACGTACAAGAGGAAATGATCAAATGGGCGTATTCCAAGATTTACTGGGTTCTTCACCATTGCCATGGTTATAGAAATGTTGTTATAGTCTGGGGTTTGTTGACCATAGGCAGAGAGAGAGAGCAAGAAAGAGAGAGAGAGAAGGAGAGAGAGAGTCTAAACCATTAATTACAGATACTTTATCACGTTGCAGACTCTGGGAATCTACTATCTGCTATAGCCCTGTATGTATATATTTAGTAAATAAAGTTAATAAATTTAGTGAATTTAAGTGAATAGCAAGTAAAACAACATTCTGTCTAATTATGTAGCTACAGGTTATTAATAAACATGATTCTGTCAAATTACACCAATAAAAAAAATCTTTTTTCCAGACTTTCAAACTAAGCTTTAAAATTGGCTGCTTTGGAGATATCTGAGGAAATGCTCAGATATAAACTTACCAACTGCACTTTATTTGTGGCAACCTTTCATTTGTGTTCATACAGAAACACCAAAGATAATAGAATATTAATTACATCAAATTTAAATGTGGTATACTTTATTCATAAATTGTACCTATATGTTCAGTTATGTCTTGGTGGCACTTCAACCAGGTTGTCAGAGTACTGGTTGGTTGGTTAATTAGTTGATTTCTGGATAGATCAGGGCTTTATTAGTACAAAGGTGGTGGTGTTGATTTCAGGGTGTGTAAACTAAATTCTGCCTTTGTACACTGTTCTTGTGAGCTGCGCTATGATAAAGGGCTTGAACTATGCACTTTGGATTCTTCAAATAAATATAAACAATAACATGACTGTGCCTTCCTTTTGTTAAATGTGGTTATGTGAATGTTGGCGGGTGGTACTGGTTAAGCCTTGCATACGTTTTTACTTGGACTGGGTTGGTATGACTCTTGCTCTACTGTAATTTCTGCGTCAGACCGACCCTTCCTAATCGTTTCCATATTACGTCTAATAGGTCTCCCAGTTACTGATTGGCTACGAAACCTGCGTTTCTCCACACGTAGCGTTTCACAGTACCGAAATCGATGTCAAACGAAATGTCCTGATTAAGAGTAAAAACAATTTTAGCATGTTTATATGTGTTTTAATTTATACTAGATAGTATGAAATAATTTCGTGGGTTCGCCGATATAATTTACCTCTTTAAATCGAAGTCATTATGAAGCAATAAATGAGATCAAACTCTTATTTTGAAAACATTTCACCCGACATCAGACGTGTTTGTTTCCACGCCTCTCTCTGAACTGTTTACGTTGCTGTCTCCCCTCCCAGCAACGGGGAGGGTGTTAGTGAATAAATGCATGTGTGTGTGCTGTATGAGTTTATGTGGCGAGGATATAATAGTTTAATTCATTCGGGAACAAGTCATCTCTGACAGAGGAGCTTTATACTACACTGATTCACACCGAGTGTTAACTTAAAACTTCAGAGTGAGAGACAAGGTAAGTCCACAGAAACCTTTAGTATATTTTACACAGTAGGTTATCTAATTGAATGTAAAAATATTTGGTGTTAAGTCCTGATAAGGCTAAAATACTGATCTCAACTGCTCATGTTTAAAGCCCTGCTGTCGTCATAAAATGGACAGTATAGCAAATGTAAAAGTTTAAAAAGTTTGCTTTTTTATGAGACATCAAAAGTTAAGAACAACTGTTAAATTATTTTATGACATGAAACAGATACAAAACTGCAGTAAACATGTAGATTTTGTTTTACCGTTTATTTGGTTATTATTAGTGATACATGATTAGTATAGTTGGAAAAAGGGCAAAGGCAGTAAAGTTAGTTACCCTTAATACCCCAGGTGGTAAGTAACATGATACTTATTACTGGACCCCCTTTCCTCCTCATGAGCCCCTGGATCCAAGCTGACGGCAATGAAATGCCCTCAGAACAGTTCTTTACAAAACTGTTGTTTTAATTTATCCTTTTAATCGACCTGTTTAATTTTTAATGAGCTTATCAGTTACCTATGATTTTATCTGCCTCTTCTTTTAGATGTTTGAGATTAAAAAGATTTGCTGTATAGGAGCCGGATATGTTGGGGGTCCAACATGTAGTGTAATTGCGAGCAATTGTCCTGAGATTAAAGTAACAGTGGTGGATGTTAACGAGTCTCGGATCAAAGCCTGGAACTCTGACACACTGCCCATCTACGAGGTAATGACATCAAGCAAATATTCTTCACTAAATACAAGTTAAACTCCATCTGTATGTTAACAAGGACAGTACAGTATTTTTTCAGTGAAATTGCTTTAAAACTGTTTGTTGTTAAAAGCATAATACAAATAAAAATAAAATCTAGGGTACATTGTCTACTGTATATTAGTTTTTTACCACAACAGTTTGTGAACATGTAAGTATCGTGCACTTACAATGAAGCCTATGGGGCAAGTGTACAACAGTACAAGCTAGCATTTATTTCTGCAAATGATAAATTTTAGTGGTCTGTTGTTTAGGTTGATCATCATATGAGTCATTACTTGTTGTTTATTGCTATTGTAGCCTGGTCTGAACGAAGTTGTGATGTCATGTCGTGGGAAAAACCTGTTCTTCTCCACCGACATTGATTCTGCCATTAAAGAGGCAGATCTGGTCTTCATTTCTGTAAGTACAGCTTACATGCAAAAACAGATTTTTGTTTTTATGTGTCGTAACAAAGAATAAAAAGCAAAAGAAAACTTATTTTACACTATGTAGATTAATGAAACTACAGTGAGTAATCAAACATTTTAGGAAAATCACAGCTGTTAGTATAGTAGGTTTATCTGCTGACTCAAATCTGTCTCCTTCTCTCTCTCTTTCACCGTCTCAGGTGAACACCCCCACTAAGACATACGGCGTGGGGAAGGGTCGTGCTGCTGACCTGAAATATATTGAGGCATGTGCAAGGCGGATAGTGGAAGTGTCAAATGGATATAAAATCGTTACAGAAAAAAGCACAGTGCCAGTTCGTGCAGCTGAGAGCATCCGGCGGATATTTGATGCAAACACCAAACCCAATCTCAACCTACAGGTGTGTTTTTGTATGAATATTGCTATGCTAATATACAATATGGGGTAGTAACATGTTAATGAACATCAAGATTCTAGGTTAAAAATATCATTAGTATTTTGGGTGCTATAAAAATAGTAACTTTTTAAATCATTTTATTTATTTTGCTGTAGTGTATTTGTGCTTCATTTAAAAAATGCTATGTGATTTTGTCAAATAAGGATATTTCCTGTAGTCACTCAAGTAATATAAGGTCAAAAAATAAAACAATTAACATCTTTATATTTGCGAAATGTTCTGCTGTTAATGAATTATTTCTATATTTTTTTATTCTGATTGCAGGTTCTCTCTAACCCGGAGTTCCTTGCAGAAGGTACGGCAGTGAAGGACCTGATGGAACCAGATCGTGTCCTGATTGGTGGAGATGAGACTCCAGATGGTCAAAAAGCCATCAAAGCTCTATCTGCAGTGTATGAGCGCTGGGTCCCCGAATCACGCATCATTACCACCAACACCTGGTCCTCAGAACTCTCTAAACTGGTGGGTGTGTTTAAACATTTCATTTAATAAAAACACAAATAAACAATCTGCCAAACCTACTTACTGTTTATAAATTTGAATGCAAATTATTTAATGTATTAAAAAAATACCTGTGTGCATATGTGTGTTAGGCAGCGAATGCGTTCTTAGCCCAGCGAATCAGCAGCATAAACTCCATCTCTGCTCTGTGTGAATCCACTGGTGCTGATGTTGAGGAGGTGGCCAGAGCCATCGGCATGGATCAGCGTATTGGTAGCAAGTTTCTTAAAGCCAGCGTGGGTCAGTCAACTGATTTTGTTTTCTCAGTTTTGTTAAGAGTGAGATGGTTTAATGAGAGTTTGGCTGAATATTTTTTTTTCTGTATGTGACTATGTTAGGTTTTGGAGGTAGTTGTTTTCAGAAGGATGTGCTGAACTTGGTGTATCTGTGTGAGGCACTGAATCTTCCAGAGGTTGCCTTATACTGGCAACAGGTAGAGAATTATTTAAATAATTCTGAAGACATACATGTACTCACCCTCATGTTGTTCCAAAACCTTTAAGAGTTTTTTTCCATACAGTTTTAAGTGGATGGAGACCAGTGATGACTGTGGTCACCATTAACTTTAATTGTTTAATTGTAAACAGCTATGACATTAATGCTTAATATCTATTTTTTGTGTTCCGTGCAAGAAATAAAGTTAAATGGTTTTGGAACAACATAGAACGTAAACAATGACAGACTTTTCATTTTTGGGTGAACTAAATTTTGGTCTGTTACAGAATTAATGCCCATGCAAACTTTCATAATTTAACACAAATTAATTTTGAGTGTTAAAATATTAAAATAACATTTTTAATTTTTTACTTTGTGTAGGTGATTGACATGAACGAATATCAGAGAAAGAGATTTGCCTGCCGAATCATTGACTGCCTGTTTAACACAGTTACAGGGAAAAAAATCGCCTTGTTAGGTTTCTCCTTTAAAAAGGACACAGGAGACACCAGGTACGTGCAGAGACACTTTGACCCTCATTTGTGACACCTGCAAACTCTTTCACCTACAAACGACACACTATTTCCCTCAGTTTGTAATATACCCTATTAAACAGTCTGGCTCCTTTACCCTACTACACACACCCATGCTGCAAATGACCTTTATCCAGAGAAAATGGGAATGTCATGATCTGCCTCTGCATGTGTATTGTGTTGTGTGGCATGACTGTGCTGTTTTTTTACCTCTATGCAGTCCAGCATGACAGATTTTTCTCAGTCTTAGGAAAAAAACAGTTTAAGAGACTGATGAAAATGCTTTTTCATTTTTTTGTAATTTAGTATACATTTTTGTATTAGAATAATATTGCAAGTAAAACTATTTTAGTGAAAAGTAATATAGAACAATTAGCATGAATTTTAGAATATTGATTGAGAAAGTTTATTTATAAAAATTTTGTAGCATAATTTGTAAATGGTAATAGTGTGTTGTAAACTCATCTTGTGTGTCTGTGTTTCAGAGAGTCGTCCAGCATCTACATCTCTAAATACCTGATGGATGAAGGAGCCAAGCTGTATATTTATGACCCTAAAGTGCTGAAGGAGCAGATAATCCAGGACCTGTCTCATCCGACCATCTCTGGAGACAACCCAGAACGAGGTGTGTGTGTGTGTGTGTGTGTGTGTGTATGCTGTTCTTAAGGTATAGTTACCTCTCTTGTTTTTGTAAATGATGGGAGAGGATAGGGGAAGGGTTGTGTGAATGATGTGTCATGCTGAATCTCACATATAGGAAAGACAAAGATTTGTGTTTGTGTCTGTCTAATTTGGTGCGGCCCTCACTCTCTACAGTATCTGAGCTGGTAACTGTGACGACAGACCCATATGAAGCGTGTGAAAGTGCACATGCGCTGGTCATCTGCACAGAATGGGATGCGTTTAAGGTACACACAAACTGTATGCAGAATTAAATGCATCAATATATAATATTTGATTGCTGCTTTTTATTACAGTCTTATGAAACCTTATGACATTTTGTGGTACCATGGTACAATATCATGGTAGTATCATGGTACAGTGATTTAAATCATACAATATAATTACTATTACATACATGTTATACATACACATGTTACGAAACGTCCATGCTACTCCAAGGTATTCTATTGTATGGTATTGCTATAGTACTATAGTATTGCATGGTATTACATAATGGTATTTATATATATTTATAGTATTTATTGCATGGTTGTACATAATTTCATGGTACTATTAGTAGCATATGTGTTAAGTAATACATAACATGTTGTGTTTGCTTTCAGGGACTGGACTATGAGAAAATATATCACAAGATGCAGAAACCAGCATTTATCTTTGATGGCAGACGAGTCCTGGATCAACTGCATGCCCAACTCCAGAATTTTGGCTTTCAGGTCCGTACATATAATTCTGTTCAATGTCTGTATATAAAACCTTATTGTGTACCAAGGTGTGTATAAGGCCCTCCCTGTCTTGTATATCCATCATATTTATTCTCTTCATAAATTGACATGGTGACAATGGTGTGTTACGTTCATGTAGATCGAGACCATTGGAAAGAAGGTGAGGACCCAAATTCCTTTCACACCCACTGGAGGAGTTCCACGCCTTGAACTGCCCAGCAAGAAAGCCTAAGACACCGACTCACACACACACCTGCATGTGCACGTTGCACTGATTAAAGTCTTTTGCTGAGGAAACCAAAGTGTAACCACAGACACTTCTGTCTTTAGCTGTGCATGTGGTCTGTGTGTGTGTTTCACAATGTTTTTAGAAGACTGGCGTATCTCTCACATCTGCTGGCAGTAAAGCAGACAGTTGTGTAATGTTTCAAACACGTAATCATCCATTTATTTTTTTTTAAACTATGATTCTTAGGATTTTTACAATTTTTTAGAGGTATTAGCTGTGCACAGAACTGGTGAGCTGTTCAGTAGTGCGACATTGTTTACAACGTAACATTTTTAGTGTTATTGGTTTTAAATGACGGAATCATACATTAAGAGAGGATAACACATTGTTAAGAGGGCAACTTTCATATTGGGACCAAGTGGGACAATTAAAACTGTAATCATTTTCCTTAAATATGGCAGGTGTGGGGCTGTGAATGGTTATTGTAGGATCTCAACTGTAGCGTTTATAAAATCATCTCTAACTGTACAGATTTGTTATAGTTATTTACAGTGATTGCAGAAACTGATTTCATAAATAAATATGGACCAATAAAAGCACTGTCAGTATTTATTTCATGGAAAAACAACAATGGTTGAAACAAAAAAATTGCACAATTAACATAATGCACAGTATACATTTCTAATAAAACAATTGTTTTAGAAATGAATTATTTTAGAATTCTAAAACAACCGAACTGTAAATTGCTGTGCATACACTTATTTCTCTCAAATGTTTTGCATTATTGAGCCATGAAGATGACATTACCCAGAATGCCTCTCACCGAGGTCAAACGGCATCACAATAAAGAAACGTTTAACTCTTTGTGAATCCTGATTAAGTGTTGTGAATGTTTAAAACTGGTTAATAGTATGTTACTGCCAACAAAATCATTTTTATTTGTAAAATCTGCATCTTACAGTGTTTGCACTATTTTTCTGTGTCTGCTTTCAACCCTGCAGTCTTCCTCTTTTCCAGGAGATTCTTCAAAAAGAATTCACCTAAAAATAAAATAGCACAAAACAGAATGGATTAACAAATAATGTGGCAGTTAGTGCACGTGTGTGTTCTTTAGGATAGTTCAGCGGTTCTCTGTATTCACTGTGTTGTGTCCAAGCCTTTCTCAGATGTTCAGGTCATAGTTACCTGCTTTGTAAGAGGAACGCACAAGTGGCCCGCTGGCTGTGTATATGAAGCCCATCTCCTGGCCAACTTTCTCCCAGTATGCAAACTTCTCAGGAGTAACATACTCTTCCACCTTAAAACAGACAAGCACAATTATCTGGGTGCTTTCAGACAGTCCTAACACAGTTAAAGGGTGTGAGCTGTTTGATGTAACATGTAAACAAAACTGAAACGGTTTCAGTTACTCAAGTGACCTGTTGTGCAACCAGACTTTTGACTTGCAGCATAAAATCTGGTTGTCATTGCAGCCTGTTAGACTTATTGTATTTCTGTAGCTCAATTGGTAAAGCATTGCATTAGCACCACAAAAGACTTGGGTTCAATTCCCAAGGAACACACATACTGATAAAATGCATGCTGTGAATGCACTGTAAATCACTCTTGATGAAAGTATCCGCAAAATCGTGAATGTAAATGGTTAACAAGTACATTTACATTCATTTAGCAGACGTTTTTATCAAGAGCAACTTACAAAGAGAGAGAGACAGCATTAAACATTTTACCCTAAGAACCAACAAGCCAAGACTACAAGCTACATGTATAAGTGGGAATCACATTCTGATGCTAGAGACAGGATGAACAAGTGTTTTTAATTGAACAGAGCATTAGGGATTAGTCGGGTGTCTGAAGCAGCTTTCAGTTGTTTCTTGAAAGTTGTGATGGTCTCAGCAGATCGGGTGGAGGCTGGAAGAAAACACATCCATCAGCACCAGTTCTCACCACTACAAACCCCAGGACATGAACCATCCAAATCCATGCTCTCCTATCTATGCTCAGTGGAGTCTCCAAACTTCTCCAGCCACCCCTCTACCTGCCCCCTTGACCCAAACCCTCCCCATCACCTACAGGCCATATCGAGCACACTAATGTCTTCACATACACGCACATCATCAGTTCATCCTTTATCACTGGCACTTTCCCCACTGTGGCCCAGGTTAGTCCGCTGCTTGAAGACCCACACTGAACCCTGCTCACTCATCCCATTTATAGTGAACACCTGATCAAGCTGTTTTTCAACCAAACATCATCCTTCCTCTCTTAGGAAAACCTATTTGTCGACGAGCAGTCAGGCTTCAGTTAGCAACCACTCCACAGAGACGGCACTGCTGTCTGTCTCTGAAGCCCCGAGGGCACCAAAGGCTCAGTCCAAATCCTCTGTCCTCATTCTATTAGATCTATCTGGTGCTTTTGACACAGTAAATTACCAGATACTCCTAGCAACCCTCTCACCACTGGGGATCACAAGAACTGCACTCCAGTGATTTTAGTCCTACCTCTAACCACTGCTGTCAATCTCTGAAGCCCCAAGGGCACCAAAGGCGGAGTCCAAATGTTCTGTCCTCATTCTATTAGATCTATCCACTGTCTCTGACACTGTAAATGATCAGATTCTCCTGGGAATCACAGGAGCTGCACTCCAGATTCCAAAAAAACTCCTCTAACCTGTTTTTCTCTCTCCCTTTACAAGTCTTGTCTTGAACAACTGTTTTGCTAGCATAGCATTTGCTAACTGCCTAAATGAAAATAAAATAATAATACCACAATATACCACAGAAATAGCCGCAAATGAGTGTGGACATTTTGAATTCGAAATTTCCATCCAGCTGAAACTAATACATTTATTCAACAGACATAAGATTTTACAAACACAATTAATCAAAGTCTCAGAAGAGCCCCATACCTTGAGATGTCGTTTGGTGGGCTGCATGTACTGCCCCAGTGTTAAACAGTCCACCCCAGAGTCTCTCAGTTCTACAAGAAAACAAAACAACTCTTGTTAACTTTTGCATATTCATTTACCGTCATATACATAAAAATATTTCATTAATTCTAGGAATTAGCATGTTACCTTTCAGAGTGGCATGTATCTGTTGGTCTGTCTCTCCAAGTCCCAACATAAGGGAAGTCTTTGTGAGGACACTGGGTTTCACCTTTTTGGCATGTCGTAACACGCTCAGTGATTGATCGAAGTTTGCACGGGGGTCACGCACAAACCTAAAGGTAAAAATCTGAGATTTATAATGAAATCGTAAAGCTTTGTGCACCAGTAAAAAACTACAATTTAAAAGGATACAAATATTATTTTTGCTAAGTCACTATGTAAATTAGCAATGTTGCTGCCATCTGGTGTTAACTGTATGTATCACAGCTTACAAATAAAGCAAGAGTTTTCACTTTCCCATTTTGAGCATCAAATTGTAAAAACTGCCTGTGCTTCTAGACATTACACACAACATAAACAACATTCTTAGACAGAACACAGTGGATTTACATGGATGCTGCTGCTAAAACGTTTTTCTGTTGTTTGCAGCTGTAGAGTGACATTAAATTGCACAAACCTCTGCAACTCTCTGACTGTCTCTACATTGTGGGCATAAACATCAAGCCCAGACAAAGCTATTTTCTCCACTGCTGCCAGATCGCCACGGAAATCAGGAGTCAAACACTCTATCAGGATATTAGGATTCCTAAGAAACAAAATAGGGGAATTGTTTTGTATTCACTTTATTTTTTAACACACTTAAATATACATAGACAAACTCAATATCAGGGAAATCTCTGTACCTCTCTTTAAGATTGGAAACAGTCTTCGCAAAGTGCTCGGCCCCACCATCAGGAATATCTTTTCAGCAAAATAAAATGATCAGTTTGCTTGTTCAGAACATAAG
Source organism: Botia almorhae (assembly GCA_036877575.1). Lineage (NCBI taxonomy): Eukaryota > Metazoa > Chordata > Actinopteri > Cypriniformes > Botiidae > Botia > Botia almorhae. The sequence goes on along the minus strand of JAZGTJ010000119.1, from coordinate 191,854 downwards.
GACAATGCAGAATTTAAACTCAGCTTTGGTTGTTACATGCTGGTGTTTCAATGTGTCTTCTCACCATCTCTGTCCACTGATGTGAGTACTACATAGTCCAGTCCCCATGCTGCGATGGCTTTGGCTGTATTATATGGCTCTTCATGGTCAAGAGGTGGAGGACGTCTTGCTGTTTTCACCGAACAAAACCTACAGCCCCGTGTGCATGTGTCACCCATTAACTATGGGAGAAGTATCAAGTGTTAATGTTCAATCAGGATTCTGCTACTGGGAAGGTTGATAAAGTCGTACTATTCGACTTTAACATTGTAATATAGGTATTGTTTATGTCTCACCATAATGGTTGCTGTGGCAGTAGCATACTCTCCTCCCCCCCAGCATTCCCCAATATTGGGACATTTAGCCTCCTCACACACCTACAAGTTACAAGTTACAAGTTACAAGTGGAGTTTATTGTCATTTCAGCCATATACAAGTACACAGTGAAACGAGACAACGTTTCTCCAGAAACAAGGTGCTTCATAAGACAAACACTAAACATCACAGACATGCAGGGCTACATAAATTAAACAGTCTATACATAAAGTGCACAAGTGCAAAAACAAGTGCAGACAGCACAAGACATTTGACTGATTTGTAAACATTTAAGAAGTGTGAACGTTACAATGTATATTTTTGGCAGCCAGAATGTAAACAGTAAAACGGTAAAACAGATTGTAAACATTGTTAAGGGTGTAAACATTTGTATCTTTTGGAAACCAAATGTGCAAATGTGTTACACCTGTAACCATAGTTACAACTTTTACACATATTAACAGTTCTCACTTCCTGTAACACCTATAAACATCATTTAAAATAAATAATGAGAGCAGCTAAGATGTCTATGCATTTGGCAGATACTTTTATCCAAAGTGATGTACAGTACATTCAAGATATACAGTTTTGTCAGTATGCATGTTCCCTGGGATTCAAACCCACAACGTTTGCGGGTTTATTTTTATTTTTGGGTGAACTATCTTGTTAGTTGATTGATACTGATGTTGAATGTCAGACATGGGTTCAGACACTCACTGTGTGCAGGTTTAGTTCTCTAAGTGTGTTTTTCAGTTTGTTGTAGTTCTTTCCTATAGGGATCTCTGTCTTTAGCCATGGGGGAAGCCTTAGTCTAGGAAAACAGACACAGGTGGTCATCTTAATCATTTACAGACTTATATACTAATGTATATGTAAAAATAATAAGCATTACATCTTAAATTAATAAACAACTCTATACAAGAAGGGACATAAAAAGATACAATGCTGGTGTGTGTATTTTGTTTAAATAACTTTAATACTAAATACAAAAAGTGCATTTAGTATTTAGCAATTTACCATAATTCTAAATTATCTTAATATTCATGTACCATGGTATTCGTGTGCTATGTCAGTACCTTGGTTCATGTTCAAAACCCCATTTTAAGATCGTTACAGTTTATTAGTAACTTTGTGATCAGTTTATTCATATTCCAAATAATTATTACACATTTAAATGTTACTGAGCATTATTTACAATGAATGTGACTTGTATGTATAAACGTACCTTTCTCCCTTCTGTCTTTTGAGGTTTCCCTTGTATTCTCCCCACTTGCTCTTTTCTGACAGCTCTCCAGATATAAAGTCCTGCAGGTTCAGTCCGTCCTCTTTAATCTGTTTCTTCTTCTCTGTAAGTGTAGCTGATGTATTGACAGCAGTCGTCAGTCTGTTAGAGTAAACCTGCGACCAGCAGCACAAAATCAAAGTGACTTTAATCCATTTTAAACTTCACTGCTCGGTATGAGATCTTCATCACCCAGTTCAGTTAACTGAGATAGTATCCACTCGACCGCTGCCAAAAGCACGGCGTAAATCGATAACATTAAACACATTTAAATATGTATAATCAGTGGAATCTACTCTGATATACTATAGTTACCCCTGTATTAGCCACATACGATAATACATAAACGTATAGTTCTATACATGTACAGTTAAACAAAAATAAATAAATAAACGAATAACTTACTTTAAAGCATTTTGACGATGAAAACAAATGATTAGAGGAATATCGACCGGCAGCAGCACAACTCCTGTTAAACAACGCCATGACTTTAGATTCAGCTTTAGCCAGAGTCTGTCATTGACAACAATTGCTCTGACATCGATTAAGTCACCTTTTACCTTGCACTACACATTTATAACACTGGCAATCATATTCTGTAGGTGTGATATCAATGAAAAACCTGAATATGCAATCGTTTTTGCTAAAATGAATTTAATATACATAAATAACTTGAAATCTAATACTGTCTTTAAAGGTTTCAAACTATCGATAATCGTTTGATCGTGCTCGGCACTGACGCAGCACGTTATAGTTACATTTGCGTCATGACGTCTTTCCCCCTTCCTTTCCTCCGCAATCAGCGAGGTAAGAACATGGCGCGTCCTGTTCTTCAGCGTTTTAATCAAGTACAATCTCCACCGATGGCATATCTGCTGAATTTGCCTAGTGTCTCAGCACTTTGTTCACATGCTCATGAAAATATAAATCGGTTTATTTCTGTTAAGTTGCCCGATGGTGTTTCATAATCGCAGTTTAGGCTATCGGTTTTAACTGTTGGCCCGTAGTTTCAGGCCGTACCAAGCACATCATTCACTGAGTACAAAGAAATATTCTTGATTCTGTAAACCGTGTATACAAAGGCCGGAATCAATTTTAACGCTTAGAAAGACATCGACCTTTACATTAGAATGAAACTTACTCAATTCTGTGTCGTACCGGCTTTGATATAGACTAACTACAACGTAGATTTCTATTAAGTACAAACACGGTAAGCACTGTGGAACAAGTTATGACAAAATAACTGGTTTGTCGCTTACGTTTCTGCTGCGTTTCTTTAGAATGAAGACCATTCTCAGCAACCAGACTGTGGACATCCCCGACAACGGTATGTGATTATGCATCATATGTCTTAACTGTTCAGACGTGTATGGTTTGCGTGGTTGTCTCCTAATTTGTGTCTTTTGTATTAATAAATATTTGCTGTTTCTATACAGTCGAGGTGTCCCTTAAGGGCCGCAGAGTTGTGGTGAAGGGACCCCGTGGCACCCTTCGCAGGGAGTTCAACCACATTAACCTGGAGCTCAGTCTGCTCGGCAAGAAACAGAAGAAGGTTGGCAGTCTCAAAACAAATGCAAGAATATAAGGGTTGCATTCAATGCAGAAACTGCTGTCTGTGTGTGTGTGTACTCAGTCGTTGGTGTCTGTATGTTTCAGCTGCGTGTTGATAAGTGGTGGGGTAACAGGAAGGAGCTGGCCACAGTCCGCACCATCTGCAGTCATGTCCAGAACATGATCAAAGGTGTCACCCTGGTCAGTAAACAGCCTATCATGTGCTTAATGTCACCATGAAATGGAAGTTGTGACAGTCTTTTCTCTATGGTGATGCATCTAAGCGAAACAGCTTCAGGATTGAGAAAAAATGTAGGATAGGACTTTTAGGATAGGATTATTTTCTTTGGGATTGATTGTTGGAAGTTGGAGAGGCAGAAATTGCCTAGCTATTGGATGGTCAATATAGTCCTGACCTCTCGAGAGGAGAGAAGTGGTCATTTTATGGTGGAGGGGAGGTTGATGGTAATTGATTAAATATTACGAGAGCATTTGAATTTAAAAGGAATTAATGACCTACACTGATGAATCATCACTGATAAATAATAATAAATGCTGAAATATTTCCTAAAAAATAAGGATAGTACATTTTGATTTCAGGGTGACTTTAATTTCCAAATAATGTTTTTAATAAGGTCTGGTCTTGGTCTATCAAGACTAACTTGTTTAATTCTGTAGGGCTTCAGATACAAGATGCGATCTGTGTATGCCCATTTCCCCATTAACGTGGTAATTCAGGAGTCCGGCTCTCTGGTGGAGATCAGAAACTTCTTAGGGGAGAAGTACATCCGCCGAGTCCGCATGAGGCAAGGTACGTATGCAGGCTTTTTGTCTCAACTGGTGAAATGTCATTGGAAAGCTTTCCTGCTGTAAAAAATCCTGCTTTTAATCCTGCTGGTTTTTGCTAATATAGTGTTTGTTCCTGTAGATTTAAACCTTAGGTTGATTTCTAGTCACAGAAATATGGGATTTTTTTTCCTTGTTTTGTGTAGGTGTATCATGCGCAGTCTCTGCCGCTCAGAAAGACGAGCTGGTTCTGGAGGGTAATGATATTGAGCTGGTGTCAAACTCAGGTGAGCCTCTTGTTCTGTGACAACCTGTAATTGTTGCCTTGTTAAAAATTTTAACCATGAAATTAATTAGTCAATGTCATAAGAGTTTAGGGATTTGGTGTTTTGAAACTGCAAGTTAATCCTAGTATTACACAATGTCTTTACGTTTCTGGTGACTTATATTTATTATTGCCTGTTTATATCCCAGTGTGTTTATCCTTTTGATTTAATATTTTGATTTTACAGTGCTTTTCATTACTGGGTTTGTTGCTGAAAGCTGATCTCCAATTTAAAACCTAAACCTTAGCCTCCCTTACCCAATCAGCACTAAACTTAAAAACATCCTTGTATCTTGTGGTTCAATAGTAAATGGCCTTTGCCCACAGAACCTGCTGTTAAAATGTAGACCAGAGGTCTCCATCTAATGAAGTCCACAGACCTGCAGAGTTTAGCTCCAGCCCTAATTTAGCACAACTTAATCAGCTAATCAAGCTTTGGAGGTCTGTGGTTTTCCAGGAACATTGATTGGAGGCCCCTGGTGTGTACTGTCTTGTGAAACATCTATTAGTTTTACCCCTTTCTACCTACTTAATCTGGTAGCCCTACCTGTTTGGTTGTGTTACTTGTTTCTTGCATGTGAGAGTGAGTGCTTGGACAGTTTGGTTCTGGGTGCAGTGTGTGAGATTTGTATCTGTAAGTTGTTGTTAGTGTGTGTGTGTGTGTGTGAGAGAGAGAGAGAGACTGAGAGACAGAGACTGGCATAGAGTATGCGAGTTAAGTGTGTGTGCGTATGCCTCACCTACCCAGCATTTCTTGTTTCAGCTGCCCTCATTCAGCAGGCAACCACAGTGAAAAATAAGGATATCAGAAAGTTCCTGGATGGTATTTACGTCTCTGAGAAAGGAACTGTAGTGGAGCCAGAGTCGTAGAGAACACGTGAGGTTAGAATGACATCGTCGCTCAGGGACCAGAGCCGCCACCTCTCGCCTTTTGTCTGTTCTGTGCACCAACCTTTTCAGCTTTTTGTCATTGAACCTGTCTATTTGTTTCCATTTCTTTTCTTGCCCATTGATCACACTGCCAAACCTTCTTCACAATAGTGCCAAAACTTCACCATGTGGATATATTTTTACTACTTGATCATGTACACAACATTTCATCTTTATAGGGCTCGACTGCACACTGATTCATCAAAGCATGATGTCACTAACAAGGCTTTTCTAACTTTCACAGCTATAACCACTGACTTGGTGTGCATGTTATGTGACTGGTTCGCGTAATGCAGCTCATACAGCCCATTAATTGTGTTCTCAGGTGCAGCACCTTGCATCACCAAGCAAACTTTTGTCTTGACACTTGATTTTTCTCTTGGTTCTCTCCATCAGCTGCTCTGATCCAGCAGGCCACCACTGTTAGGAAGAAGGACATCCGAAAATTTCTGGATGGGATTTATGTCAGCGAGAAGGGCACAGTGGTGGAACAGCAGGAGGATTAAATTACTCTCTGTAAAATCTGTCAATAAAGAACAACTTTTTCAAACACAAATACTTGTCCATGTGTTTTACATTTAGGTAGTTTAATAAGTACAAATGCATGGTGGGCTGGTCATATTTAAAATGTGGCATAAAGAGCAATCATAAGTGAAATGCAGAGCGCCATATTTTGTGTTCTTGAATTTGTTTTTTTAAATATATTCTGCACCGTATGTAAAGACTTTTAATAGGGTTTATAGTAGTGTATACACAATGGATTTCCATTTGACCATTATATGGTCGACTGATCATTAGATGCATTTATGACATAGTTTACTGGATATGGATCTAGTTGCTCTGTTAATAGTTAGAATCCTTCATTTAAACCTGTTTCCAAATATAAAACCTTTTAATGTTTATTATTGCCCATCACTTTAACCTAAACTTTAAAATGAGCTGCAAGTAAATTCTTTACTTGATTAAACTGGTATTACTCTTAACAACCAGTAGAGGTGAAAATCAAACATTTTTATGAATGTACAATTAACAAAAGTACCCTTCAAGATGGGATACAGCATTTAACATTTACTGATTGTATGATTGACCTGATTATATACATTTTAGGCAATATGTGTAATATCTACATAACCGCTGGTTAAATGTACAGGTGGAAACGTTACCAGTCCTTCATTTTGCACTTCTTTTAGAAGTGAATTTGTGTTTATCTTTAACCAGGCACAGTTCTCTTACAAATTTTGTAATCATCATTTAAATCTTTTAAAAATATAATATTTGACAAAAGATACCTTTAAACTCTAAATGCTTTCTGTACAAGTATGATATGTGCTTTTTGTTACATTGTTACAACTGTTACAGTCCACTTCACATCCACATTTCCGAGCAGTTAGGGGTGTAATATAACGTGGACAAACATCTAATAATAAGTTTTTACAATGTGAAATACCAGCATCCTCTAAACAAATGAAGAATCGACGTGAATTATTCGGTTCCACTCAGCCCACTTTCCATCTGTGCGTCATCACGCTGCGCCTGAACTGAGTATCATTGGCGCCAAAGAAGACTGGAGAAGCGGTACTGTCCTGTAATCTGTCCAAAAATAAAGATATTAACACATGCTTGAAAATGGTGAGTCCCCCCATTAATGCGCAATCTACAGAAATAATGTCAGTTAACGCAGTACACAAGCTCTCCATGCAGCTGCTAAAGAAAAATCACACTTAAGCTTAAACCTGCAAGATGCATGTATGTATTTATTATGTTTATATGCAGGACGTGCCTGCATGAGCTTTAATTGTATACAACTCTGATACTTGTTTACACCTGAAAGTCTTATTGTAATGATTTATTAAACTGGCAAGTTTACATCGTGTTATAAAAGCAACTTAAGAGTAGTGTAGGGAGCCAATATAAATCCAAAAGTTTTTTTTGTTACTAACAGTGCAATGTTTGTGATTTATTGAGCTATCAAATAAGCGCCTGTATAGCGTCTGTTGTTACGTTTGAAATGTATATACTACACACATCGTACAAACTGAACCTGTGGTTGTTATGGTATGTATAGTTTAATGTTATTTAATGTTTGTTTTATGTGCAAATGTAATGATTTGTAATTCAAATTTAATATTTTCAGGACATCCGAAGGTTTTTTGCGCCCACCAAACCTGCAGCGCCCAAACCTTCAAACGGAAGTAATGGCACTGATAAAGAGCCTAAGAAGACACAGAAATCAAAACCTAAGGTAGAAAAGAAAAAAGCTTGAAAGAGCCTCTTTTCACTACATAGTTTTCAATTTATGCTTTACAATTAAAGTGTCCTACAAAATCCCAGAGGGGAATTAAAAGTGTTTTTGTTGTGTTTGTACAGAATCTTTCTTTCTGATACTCACCGTGATGTCATGATTGTGTTTTTAGATCTCTGCTTATAGTCTAAAAGGTGTATACCTACAATGTTAAAGTCTCTCTCTTTTTTTCTCTCTCTAAGGTCACAAGTCCCACATTTGGCGAGAAACCCACTGGAAAACGGAAGAAAAGAGCCATTATTGATTCAGGTTTATAAAACAACATTTTATAAAATATGGGTGCTTTTATGACGATGACTTTATTTTAAAGGTAGGTTTGCCAGTTTTGGAGAGGCTAGCAATAGCAAGCTAGATTTGAAAGCATAAGATCCCACCCTTCCGCCACGCTTCCTCCAAAACACAAATGAACAAAAGATTGCTGGCGTAAGAAGGGTGCACAGAGGTATGCAAATATATAGTGTGGTTTTGTGTCTTTCACAGATGATATATTTATATTAATATATATTTAGACCACTTCACCTAGTGATTGCTATCAGGAACAAGACAAAAAATCACGTATTGTGCCTTTAACTGCTCTTTAAATGTTACATGCTGTTATTGTGTGAATGAGATATGGATGCCGTCAAATACAACGGACAGTTTATGAATCTCTTGCTCTATTTTAAGAAGCCTTTACCTCTTTCCTTATTTTAGACTCTGAGGAAGAGAAGAAAGAGAAGAAGACAAAGAAACGTACTAAAGAGACAACTACCCCACCAGAGAAGAAACATCCAGTTACTTATGTTACTGATTCTGGTAAGAGAGTCAATAAACAATAACCTGAAATGAAATATTTTCTCATAATCGCTATTTTATTATGCTGTAATTGTGGGCTAGTTACAATTCCTTTGAGATGTGTAATTCGATATGCACATCTGCATCATCAATTTTCCAGATTCAGATGATACATTTGAGACTTTAAAAAAGGCTTCCAAACCCAGAGAAAATGGAACGGCTAAAGGCAAGAAGGATTTAGACTCTGGAAAAACAAAGGAGGTGAAGACATCTGCCATTAAATCTCCAATCAAATCTCCTACTGCGACCATGAAGGGAGGGGTGAAGAGCTCTCAGCCCACCATCTCCCCTCAAACAACACCAACACCCCCTAAACAGACACCTACCTCAGTAATGGACTTCTTTGGCAGCTCAAGTGTTCAAAGGTTGGGCAAGAAAATAGTGGCCAGCACCAAGAGGAAAGCAGTGAGTAGCTAGAGTGAATGTAAGTGTGTGTGCATAAAAGATGTACTAACATCCAAACTTATTAGTGTGGTCTCATCCAGCCCACACAGGACACTGAAGAGTTGCTCAGTGATGAAGCCATTGCCAGAGAGCTTCAGATGGATGAAGATATGGAGGTTAGTTCAGGACACACCGACTGTGTTTACACAAAAGCATTTTCTTATATTAGTTGGAATTTGGCCATATTCCAGTTGAGCATTCTTCATGCAAACATGTTAACCTAATTTCCAAAACCTGACTAAGCCAATATTCGAGTTTGTAAAAAAACAAATCAGACAGTTGGCTTCTGCTTGTATTATTAAAAATTGTGTCATGTAAAACACTTAATGTCTACAGTTATATTTTCGCATGTCCAAATGAAAGAAATATTACAGAGCTCTGAGACACAAAAAGAAAACTTTATCAAATTAACGAAATATTCAAATGGATAAGAATTAAATTAGCATAACATTTTTGGCCAACAAAAACAATGGACAAAATATGAACTTCAGCTGATCTGATAACAGAAAACATGGAAACATGACAGGCCAGTTTTAACCAAGAATTGTTATTTCACAATAACCAATTTCAGTGCATCACTAGTAAAAACATTGTCTCATGACCTACATTTTCCACTGTTGTCTGTTGTAATTGAGTACATCTCTTAAAGTGTTAAATTACTGTATTTAAAAGGGCTTAAATGGCAACAAATGGCAATTTTGCATGCACATATGTTTCTATGTTTACATAACTATTGTGTTTGTTTATGTTAGATCAAGAAGCAGATTCATGATGATGAGGAATTTGCAAGAACACTAGCTATGCTTGATGAAGCACCCCTAACGAAAAAGGTTGGTGAGCAGCATGCATGTGTGTGTAGCATCTCATGCTAACTGACTTAATCATGAATAGATTATTAACCCAAGAAACTCAAGTGTCTCATGAGTTTGTGTTTATTACTTTTATTTTCTTTCTCAGGCCCGTGTAGATTCAGCCTCCCCTTCAAAGAGCGGCTGTCAGGCAAAATCCTCAGACAACAAAGTAAAACTAAAGGACCCATCCCCTAAAAAAAGTCCTATCAAAATTAGCTCCAAACTGGCTCAAATGGAAAGAGGACAGGAAAAAGAAGAGGAGGAAGGGAAAAAAAACAGGGGTAAACAGCAGGTTAAGATTTCTCCAAAGAAAGAGACCATTTCACCTAATAGGTCAGAACGGGCAGCCACACCCAAAACAGGAAGTGCTTCCATGGGAACGCCAAAACCAAAAAGTTTATCAACACCTAAAAGTGAAGCACCCAGTAAGACCTCACCAACAAAACCAGAGGTAAACCAGTTTGTATACAGTTCTATTGATATTGTTTAGATTCTCAATTGAACAATACATTAAAGTTGAGTTTTTTGTTTATAAGCCCTTACGCCAACTTAATTTAAACAGATTAATTTAATTAATGCTGCATTTTTGTTGGAAGATTTTATATATATATATATATATATATATGTATGTATATATATATGTATGTATATATATATATATATATTTTTTTTTTTTAAATAGGGCCTTATTTTGTGTCTCTCATTTTTTAGAATACAAGTCCTGAGGACCTAGAGAAGAAACGGGCAAATACATCAGCCTACCGAAACTACCTAAACAGAGAAGGCCCACGAGCACTGGGCTCTAAAGAGATACCACAGGTTCACATAAACACACTCATTGTCAAACATCCAATGTTCTGAACATGTTGTCACACAAACACACTTAGAGGCAGTGATGCTAATGTAAGGACCACCTTTCATGCATTTAATAATACTTCTATAATTTGCTTATACATAATGTTTTCTGTGTTTCTGTGTGTGTGCGTATAGGGGGCAGAGAACTGTCTGGAGGGCTGTGTGTTTGTTTTGACAGGCGTGTTAGAGTCTATGGAGAGGGATGACGCTAAATCGCTAATAGAGCGCTACGGTGGGAAAGTCACAGGAAACGTCAGCCGCAAAACCACTTACCTTGTTCTGGGACGAGACAGTGGAGCCTCAAAGACCGACAAGGTCCTAGTTTCCTGAAGTCAGCATGTCATTATTTCTGATTCACTGTTTATTCTTCCAAACTGTTTGTCTATTTAATTTGGTTTTAAAAAGTTTCTATGTAATTTTAGTTACTTTTAAAGTAAAACGCTGTAACTTTAATGTCTACCTTAGGCAGAGAGTTTGGGCACTATAATCATTAATGAAGATGAGTTATTGGAACTTATCAGAACCAAACCAGGCAAGAAGTCAAAGTATGAAATCGCAGCAGAGGCGGAGGTGAGGCAGAGCTGATCTTTAACTTTGAAATAAATACATTTGACAATGAAAATTCAGTGCAACAAATATAGAAATGTCATGCATTAGTCAGTTAATTGGTGTTTTCTTTCCCGGTTTACAATGTGTAAAAAAAAGCACTGTCGCTACATTCTTACATATTTAGATGTAGGTCTTTGGCTGTCAGTTCAAGTTAGAAACTAACTTCAAAAACAATCACGTATTCCTTTCAAAACACAGTTGTGCTCCCTTTGTTTACACCACTTAAAAACTGCATCTGAAACCATTCTATTTATAAAAGGCTTTTTTAAGACAGATTAGTTTTTTGTCACTTGTGTATGAACTTCACTGAGTAATTAATTTTGAAAACATGTTTGCACATAACTTATTTTGAGCAATGCACCTTTACTTATGGTAATCATTGTTAATTAAGTGTTCGATACAGTTTATAGACAATATGTAACTACTATTATATGATGTCATTATTCCAACATAATATAGACAATATTATACAGACATTATATAACCAGTCTGTCTGTTTCCCATATTTCAGAATAAACCTGCTGCAACAAAGATCCCGGACTCTAAAGGCAAACGCAGTGCTCCAGCCAAGAAAGCATCGCCACAAGGACCCAGCCCGAGCAAGAAAAGCCCTTTGGCTGCGAAGTCTAAGTCTGGCTCTTCCTCTGGAGCACCTGGGGATTCTCGTTTAAGTTCAGGTGTGAAAAAAAGTTTGGGCTTTGATCAGAACAAGACAACATCACCTGGATCTCACTGCACTCCAGGGAGCGATGGAAGCAGTCTGTTGTGGGTGGATAAATATCGTCCTCACAATCTGAAAAATCTGATCGGACAGCAAGGGGATCAGAGTTGTGCTAACAAGCTTCTGCGTTGGTTACAGAACTGGCACAAACATCATTGCGGCAATGCAAAAGCACCATGTTAGTATTTAAAGTATTTTGCTTTTATGTACGTATGACAGTTGATATGTTCAGGGTGGCACTGTTACTAGAAATGCAGTATGTAGTGTGTTCATGGCTGGTTACTGCACAATTTTATTGACTCAGAAAGTGCACAGATTAAAAAAATTCAGCCTAGTCTGTTGACGAATTAACAGGCTGCTACACCAGGCTGCATTTTTAAGTAAGCACTAATGACCGGATTTAACAGATGATTTTTAAATTGAATCTTTTAGAGATAATCTCAGTATCATCAAGTGATCTTGCTGCATACTGTTTCACATAGGCATTTTTCAATTTTATAAGTAGCTTGTGTTAAGTTCAATATAATATGCAGTGTTTATTCCAGTATGCCGTGTATAAATAGTATATTCTATCTAGTATGCAGTGAGCAATAAATTAGTATGCCATTCTGAGCATACTCAGGGTGTTTCTTCAAATTCACTATGGAGGCTGACATTTCATTTAACTCTCATTTTTGTTTTGTCTGTCTCACACTTTCTCTGTACGTAGCAGCCAAGTTTGGTAAGTTTGGGAGTAAAGATGACGGTTCTGGGTTCAAGGCTGCACTGTTATCTGGGCCTCCTGGTGTCGGGAAGACCACCACTGCTGCTCTCGTCTGCGAGGTCCGTTCATTCTCGCTCATCAACATTTAACACTTAATGTTTGTTTGACCATTTCGAAAACGCAATCCGAATAATCTTTCTCAAGTGTTTAGCACTGGATCAATGATCAAATCGTAAGTGAGTGATTATAAACGCTGTCACGTGTGCCACGTTTGTAGGAGTTGGGTTACAGCTACGTGGAGATGAATGCCAGCTGCACCCGCAGCAAGAAAAATTTAAAAGAAGTGATCGCCGAATCACTCAACAACACCAGCATTAAAAACTTCTACACCGGTAATGATTACAGTCAGTAGCTTATCCATCTGGTAGCATCTGTGGAATAGTTTTCAGTTGAGCCTTATGTACCGTTAACAATGTATTTTGGTCATGGCTAATAAGCTTACTTAAGGATGTACTTGATTGGGCAGTGATTGTAATATAAACACTGTGTGTATGTGTTTAATGGAATCAGGTGCGTCTCAGACAGTGAGCAGTAAACACGTCCTCATAATGGACGAGGTGGACGGAATGGCAGGAAATGAAGACAGAGGAGGAATACAGGTACATATATACACTCACATTCACTTGCATTCTCTCTCTCTCCTAGAGGTGGAGCTCAAGGAGCAGAAGTGGAGGAGATGGAATTTAAAGGAGAATATCAGCTTATTACACAATGAATACTGCACAGTATTCGGTTTTAAATACCAATGTTCTGTTAAAAGATAAATAGAAGTTGCTGTGTAAAATAAAAAACAACCTATAAATAACCAGCATCAAGTGATAGCCAGCATGAAGGGCTGAAAGAAAACATATAATGTACAGTAAGCGTTTCAAACAGTAGTGTGCTTGTTTCTACCTGACCTCATAATGTTGCGAGTTTAATTAATTGAGTGGTGACCAGTTATCGTCATAAAAATAAAAATTACATAACTTTAAAAAGTTAATAAAAATATAAATGGCTTTTTAACAAGCATTTTGTAAAAAATAACTTTTGACATTGATTAAAATATATGAAAGAGATGTTTAAACATGAAGGATGTTAAAATGTATAGATATTACCTGATATTGCCTCCGTTTTAACTATCACACTGAAAAAAGCCAAGTTTAATGCATTACATTGCGGGATGCAGAATTTCATGCAGTAATACTGCTTATAGGAAGTAGGAGCAGAGCGCTGGAATGCTGTTCTTAACAAAGCCAGTGTTTCAGTGTAGGGTAGCATTTGATCTCAGCTTTGCCCTTTGACCCACACAGGAGATGATTGGTCTGATAAAACAGTCAAAGATTCCCATCATCTGCATGTGTAATGACCGGAATCATCAGAAGATCCGCTCCTTGGCTAACTACTGCTATGACCTGCGCTTCCAGAGACCCCGCGTCGAGCAGATTAAGGTGCCGATTTAAGTTTCAAATGAGTTTTAAACGGAATCATCGTTTTTTTGTAAATAAAGAAATAATTTTAACATTTTTGTTGAGGGTTTTTGTGTTAAAGTAGTGTTTTTACTGGTAGAAGTTGGTGTTATACAGCCTATGCATTTTATGTATTTAATACAAAATTTAGAAATTAAAATTATAAATTAGGTTATTAGCAAACAGTTTGGCAGTTATTGTGGTCAGTGTCACTAATTTGTGTTTTTGATTAGTGACCTGGAAGTAGTGCAGAATTCTAAATATTTCTTGTCACAATTTTTCTTTGTTATATTTCTTTGTTATATTATATTTCAGAAACTGAAAAATGTCTATTGAAAAATGCAGATTTCTATATTCTATATGAAAAATGCAGATTTATTTTGGAATACCAGGTTTTCATTGCAGAAGTTTCAGGTGTTTTATTTAAATTAGTGTTCTTGTACATATTCTTATTGTATTATATTCTTATAAAAATAATGTTGAATGTGTTCTTATTGTTCAATCAGGGGGCGATGATGTCTGTATGTTTCAAAGAGGGGGTAAAGATCCCGCCCCCAGCACTTAATGAAATCATCCTGGCTTCCAATCAGGATATTCGGCAGGTATGATATAAACAATATCGTAGATTGAGGAAAAATTGTTTATTGTATTCTGTTTGTACTTTTATTGTACTTTATTGTTATCTAGCACTGTTTAAATTACATATAGAAGTTGTATTCAAGCCTGTGGTTTATTTTTCCTATTTATTACCTTTAATCACTGTCTGCTACAGCTGCCAATATACTGTGATTATTGTGTATTACACAGTTACATTACAATTATATTTCTGTTTCTAGGTGCTGCATAACCTGAGCATGTGGTCGGCTAAAGACAAAGTCATGACCTATGACCAAGCCAAAGCTGATGCTAACAATGCTAAAAAGGACATGAAACTGGTACATGAACACGCTGTTAAATACTGTAAACAAACCATATGACCCTGGATCCTTTGGTAACTCGAGCAGAAAACAGTAACTGTTTGTGTGTTTGTACGCACAGGGTCCGTTTGATGTTTGTCGGAAGGTGTTCGCCTCAGGAGAGGAAACAGCCCACATGTCTTTGATTGACAAGTCAGACCTTTTCTTCCACGACTACTCGTTAGCACCTCTGTTCGTTCAAGAGAACTACATACACGTCCGACCAGCGGCGGCAGGGTGAGTTTAACACAAACACGCAGAGCCAATTGTGTCACAGCAGAAGTCTAACTGCAGCTGAGAGTGTAATGATCTAAGTGTGTTGTTTTTTGCTTGTTAGTGGAAATCTGAAGAATCATTTGGTGTTGTTGAGTAAAGCAGCAGATAGTATCTGTGATGGAGATTTAGTTGACAAACAGATCCGCTCCAGACAGGCCTGGTCTCTGCTCCCCACACAGGTAACACACACACTGCAACTGTTTATCATCATCACAGTTACTGTAACAATTCTTTGATAATCAACAATAACATGCATACAAAGCCTCTGTATATTTAATGCTTGACGGTGTTGCAAAATTAGTCACTTGAGGGTGTGTTCTTTTAATCGAAATCCACCTTCGTCATGGTCATGTTGCAGAAAACATGGTGAGGAAAATACCAGAGACTGCATAACTGCATTTAATTTTTTTGATAAACTTCAAGATAACTGACAGTAACCGAGCTAGAGACAATCTTTACTTCAAATTGATTGGCTTTACCAATCATCAACAATCTACACCTAGCTGAGTTCTCTTTTGTCAAGAATTTCAGCGAACAGGTAAAATATCAAATTTTTGCAGAACAAATGTCATTGTATTTTGTCATAATTTTAGGTGAAATAAGCATAAATTACCCTTTATTGAGACGTAACCTATTGATTTGTACAAAACTGTGCTTGTCAGGAGATTTAGGCCAGGTATTTTTGCATAGCTCTGTGTATACAAACAAAGGTTTCTCATACATCTGTATTTTTTCAGGCGATCTATGCGAGTGTGTTGCCGGGGGAACTGATGCGCGGTTACATGAGTCACTTTCCAACTTTTCCCAGCTGGTTGGGCAAGTTCTCTTCAGCTGGCAAATACAGCCGCATCATCCAGGAGATAGCTTCACACACAAGCCTAAAGTGAGAACACACACACTTTTATCTCTTCACCCTTCCTTCATATCTGAAGCAGGAAGTTTTAAGCGCATATTTGCTTTTCTAAAATCTTGCCTGCTACACATTTCTCATTTGCAGGACGTTAAGCAGTAAGGAAGCAATAAATCTGGATTACCTGC
The DNA here is from genome assembly GCA_036877575.1 of Botia almorhae. Taxonomy (NCBI): domain Eukaryota; kingdom Metazoa; phylum Chordata; class Actinopteri; order Cypriniformes; family Botiidae; genus Botia; species Botia almorhae. Next base: position 175,529 of record JAZGTJ010000119.1, on the reverse strand, counting down.
CGCATTTGCGCTCAGCAATATTGGAGCCTCTTCAGTCCCAAGGCGCAGAGGGAGCCAATCAGAGCGTGAAGCTCATGGATGATTATGACATCATCAAAGAGGATGTTGATAATATGATGGAGATCAGCACATGGGGCGGAGAGCCAGATCCTTACTCTAAACTAGATTCAAAGGTGTGTGTGTGTGTGTTGTATGCGTGTGCTATGTATTTTCTGAACATATTGTAGACTTTCCCTCCAGGACAGGAAACTGGTGGTCCAGTTGACAGTTCAATGCTTTGACAGATGCCTGCTCAGTCTAAGTTAATTGCGCTGTAACTATAAAACAGCTGGAGGTGTCTGCCACACTTTTCCCCCATCAGCTCTGTTTTTTGCCCTTCTGTTGCCTCGCCCTGCAGGTGAAAGCTGCGTTTACACGAGCGTACAATAGGGAGTCTTATATGACCCCGTATTCCCTACACGTGGTCAAGAAAAGCCGTAAAGGAGCCATTGATCCTGAGCTTGTGGGAGAGCTTGACAACGAATCTCAGTTCCAGGAGGATGACGACGATGGGCTTACCACAGATGCGATGATCAAGGTATATAACAGACCAGTAATTCAACAGCTCTCACCGCATACAAGTATCCATCAGTATTCCAGTCATATTTAACTTAACTCACTCACAGTTGTACTCTCTCTTGGAGAACACTCACTCAGGTTGTTTAGCATAGCTCTTTTGCTTATACAAATGGTAAACTTTAAAAACTTTTATATCAGCTGGTAAAGTTTGTGTTTTGTCAATTGTTTGAAAAGTACACTACAGAAATATGTGGACAGTATTTAATGTGCTTGGCTGTGCTATCTACAGCTGTTACTAAAAGATAAATAACATCACAAATAAAACCATGTGATGGCTTAGGGAAACAATTTTAGTAAAGTGTGATTGCACTTCACACTCCTGCACACAGCCCAGACCTGAACCCTGCTGAACACCTGTGGAGCACAAAGGTTGTGGTTTTGAGTATTAGGAAACATGTGTACTGATAAAAAATGTATATATACAGTGAATGCACTGTGGAGAAAAGTGTCTGCCAAATGCATAAATGTAAATGAATTGGATTGAGGACCATGTGGACCCATCCATTAACATCAGATCTCACTGATACTCTTGTGTCTGTATGGAAGCAAATCCCTATAGCCGTTTTTTAACATCTAGTGGAAAGCCTTTAAAGAAGAAAGGAACCTGTTGTAGCAGCAAAGGAAGATCAACAACCTTATTAATGTCTATGGTTTTGAAATATTTAACATGCACACAAGAGTGTGAAGTTACGTTTGACTGTGCTGTTTAAAGTCAAATATTGTGTAGTCGTTTATTCAGGATGGTTGGTACATGCACCAGTGTTCACACGACCTCTTTCTATTTTTACAGCAGAAGAAAGCCAAACCAGCAAAAAAAGAAGCCAAGCAAGAGAAAGCAGGGGATTCTGGGAAGGGAAAAGGGAAGGGAAAAAACAGACTGAGATGAACATCAGAAACGAGAGAGACAATCCCCGCCTCTGTCTGTTTTTATAACGATGTGATTGGGTGAAACAGGAATGACATCAGCTCTATAAACAGAACTTTGTGTCTATGAGTCATACTTGTGCACTTCCTGAAAACCATCACTCAACTTAAGCTGCTTTCGGTAGAGCAGACACTGCAGGGACCAGGAGCGGGGGGTAGACTGCATACTGCATACTTTCACAAATGATGTTATTATATACTTCACATTCATTCGTCAAAAGGATCCAACTTAGCGTGTGCATAATACTGTTAACATTTGTGGTTAATGGTATATTCATCACAAAAGTATGTACAGTATTAAGGGCACTTAAGAGCATCTCACTCTTGCAGCAAGATGGAAAAATACTGAAATAGGCCCTGATGTTTATCTACATTCAATAAAAACATGGAGTCTTAACTTTCCTTAATGCGATCTCAGTGACCATTTATGAAAAAACTGTAAATAGTTATCTGCCATATTAGCATTTTTTCTTTATTTTGGGTACCTGCAGATATATAAAAATCTTTTCATAGCCTTTCTGTGGCAGCACTTTTGAATACAGACTGATAGTGTGTATTACTAGCCTAAAGATTATTCTGTGAATGTGTGCGATTCGATAATTAAAATGAGGATTGTCATTGTGATGTATCCTGTTGTTTTGTTATAATTATCTTAATGGCTCATTCCGCTTGATGCACATCAGAAGTATTGATCAGATATTGGTGGCCCAGAATGGTAAAAACTAAATTGTACTATAATTGCTGTTATATATCTCAGAAATCTCAGTAAATTACTGCAGAAAATGTATTTGTACAGGAAGTTAAATTAACATTGCGGTCTGCTTTTCAATACCTAACTTGCAGACTAACACAAATACTTTAGTAATTATTTACAGCAATAAAATAAAATTATGTATTACTTATACAGGGAAATTTACGTATGATGTAGAAAAAGTCAAATCTAGTCAAAGAGTTCGTTCTAAACAATCAGGGCTAGGTAAAATAAATGTGACAGCATACACAAATACAATAATTATGGTTTGTTACATTCAGAATATGTTTGCTATATTAATTGAGTCCTTATAATAGTTTTATAAATGTTTCATTGCATGATTTATGATTTCCTACCTGTGTATTTATCAAATAATTGAACCACACTTTTGTTTATACATAATGCGAGCTCCTAGTATTAGCTATGCCATTTTTCAGTTATATTCTAATATAGTTCATATCAGATGCTGAAAAGTGAATGTTAAATAATGGACATTATTACAAGACTGTAGTGATATGAATAACAAGCAACACCGTACAAAAACAGCTGATGTGTTTCAGTTAAAGGGAATAAGTTTAGCACTATTATCTGTTGGCTTCCACTGTATGTCTAGTGTCACATTTGTTTCTGAGAGGTTCTTTGCAATCAGTGTGCAATTAGAATAGACTGCACATGTTTTGAGAAGCTAAGCTTGTAGGAAGTCTCCTTTCATTATACAGTCATCTGTTCTCTTGAGGTTTATGACAAACATCTCAGCAGTGAGGATGGTGACAGCGCAGTCATCTGTGTGGCATTATCTGCTTGTTTGTGGTCTATTTGAGAGTACTTGTAGAGTAACAGCTCCACTGGTCTGTCTCAGGAGCTCAACAGCCTCAGAGTGAGTGACTCCCTCCAGACTCCGCCCATTTACCGTCAACAGCTGATCGCCACTACGCAGACGCCCATCATCCACTGCAGCCCCCTGCGTAATATAACATCAACAGATTTAATGAATACACTAAACTTCATGTAGCTCTATAGCACAAAGTGTGCTGGATCATGCCAGTTTCATGTATACCTTGGGGAAAACATTCTTGACGTAGATGGGCAGGTCGCCATGGGAACTGCCGAATCCTCCCACAATACTGAAGCCAAGCCCAGTCGGGCCACGTTCAAGAGTAATTGTTTGGAACTGGGGAGAACTTACAAAACAATAGACATTCTATTGACAAATAGGGTAAAGACTAATTCCTCAGTACAGCTGAAAAGTGAATAAAACAGCAAGCATAGCAGTTCTGTTGAACAGTTGGGAAAATAATCTTGTGCCCTGAAGGACCCTCTCAGGCCTTTATGAGGACTCTAATGTATAGGATTTTGCTGACTTTAGAGTGGAACGCTCTGTACGACTGCAGAACAAACTCTGAGACGTACAAAAGCAGACATTTCAGTACAAATGTGTAATTCTTTTCTTGAGGCATTGACGGAAGAATTGTGATAAAACCAATAAAGCAGCATAAATTAAAGCATAAATTGCAGTCGCTTCCACAGGAATGTTGTCTCAGACCGTTTATATGGTCCCTCAATGGTATATATAGCCTGCACACTCCAAGAGGGAAAACTTGAGAGAAACAGTCCTGAATGATAATCAAAATGGGCTTGCTGTAAATAAACTACAGAATTACTCATCATTATGTTCTGCACACATAAAGTACATCATAACTCTTAGATTTTATGTAAATATAGGCATTGGGCAACAAAGTACCATGTATCAAGTGTTAAATAACATAACAGTAAACCTAATAAAATAAATAACCTAATAAAAATACATCACAAAACGAAACCTTAATTTACCCTATAAGACGTGCAGGAAATCCACTCATAAGGTCTAAAATAAGGCATAAGACATAATGGCTAAAAGCTGTGCAGTTTTATTTCTCTTAGCCGAACACAAAGAATATGAATGTGTGAATACCTCTGATGGTTGTTGTGATTTTCTGAGTGTTCAGGTGAGGAGGGAATTAAAGATGATTGATCTTTACTGAAACTGGCTCCGCCCACACAGCCACTCGGCATCACCTTTAATCAAACACACACACACAATGCGATGATCAATAAAAGATGAGCTCTGTGTAAAATGGCTAAACATTGATTATGTGTTGTGTTTGATGCGGTGGGTGAAGTATCATTTGTTTGGTGTCTGAACACACACACCTGCAGTGTGACGGCCTCGCTGCTGTTCTGTCTCAGGAGTGTTTTTGCTTCAGAGACCGAGAGGTTTTTTGTTGACGTGCCATTAATGCTGATCAATCTGGCACCGAGCTGAAAATTCAGTTCAGTTGATTATTTGTAAGGCAGCGAGTAGTTACCGAGCTCTCTCTCTCTCTTTCTGTCTCTCTCTCTTTCAATTCAATTTAAAATCTCAATTTAAATGTGCTTTATTGGCATGACAAAAACTGTACATTTGTATTGCCAAAGTAACGGCAGCTGTATACAAAACATATGCAATGTAACAACAGTGGTGCAAATATGTATTGTATACAAAGGGGTGCAAAATTAAATAGACAAAATAGAAATGGAAGTAAGAATACAGTGTAAAAATATTAACTTAAAATCAATTTAAATGACAGAACAAAGTTAGGGCAGATCAGTTTCTGTCTGTGATACTGTGGCAGGGATATCAGATTTCTCTCTCTCTCTCTGTCTCTGTACCTGCAGGTGTCCTGATCGTGCTGAAGGTGTGGTAGGGTCCAGATTGGAGATGCACATCATTGCATCTCCCTGTGTGTCTCGCACTTCCAGCTCCACAGAATCACACTCATGCTGGGACAGAATCACACCAGTTTTACTGTCACTTTACGGTTAATATTGAATAGTTACTGTGTTGAAAGCAGGCCTGCCCACCATTTGAAATTGAATTACGCATGTGTTTTAAATTCCAGTTCAATCAATGAATTGAATTTGAATTAAGGTACAGAACAGGATGTAGAATTACTCTTTTAATACAAAGGTATTTTAAAAATAAGATTTTCATTTAATTTTAAATCAAATAAGGTATGCCTAGAAACATCTGATTATAAAAATTGGAATTTAAAAGCCAACAATATTTTTTTTACATTTTTATATATTTTAAATAAACATTTTATATATTTTGTGGTGCTGTATTCCAAAATTAATCATTACAGTTATTACAATTAATCAAACAATCATTGTTTGACAGTATTATACTTAAAAATATCTAACCAGCTGAGGACATGTATTATATGAATCAGGAAATATGTAGTGTAATTAGTGACAATTAGTGTTACTCCTCACAGAATGTGTAAACGAGGGTAAACTACTTACAAAATGTTATTTTTGACTAACGAAACTTCTTAAATTACAACTTAAAATCAAATGTAAGCCAATTTGGTCCAACCATGATGAAAATGTACACGTAAACCAAACCCACCCTCTGAACAGTGAAAGTTCTGATGTCCACATTTCCATCCACACCTGTGTGAAAAGATATAAACATTGACTGACTAAGTGCACTGATGAATATAGCTAATTATTGATTATTGATTTGATGTGTCAGATGTTCTTACAGTCATGTGTGACGAGAGATGAGTGATGAGGGACCTCACCCAACTGCCACAACACAAGCAACAGATTTAACAGACTACATGGCAAAAGATGCTTAAAGAATGATAAAAACTGACTTCAAGCTGACACCCTCATGAAAGATAAATATGAGTTTTTTATATTTCTCTTCAGTGACAAAACATTCAGACATTTGCCACTGTGTAAATAACCAAATTATTAATAACATAATATATCCTTCAGATCTTGACCAGATCATATTTCTCAAATATATTTAAAAACCCTTTTATAAAGATAATTCCTGTAATCAAACACAAGTATTTTATTATTTTTTTAATTCATGTAGACTGACTTTTTGTCTTGTTGGCTTTAATAAGCTCAATTAGTAATATTTTGTGAAAAAATATATAATTAAAATATATTTTTCTTTCTTTTGTACTAAAATACATTTAATACATATTAAAATACATTTTGTACTAAAATACATACTAAATACATTTCTGTAAAGCTGCTTTACACATTGTGTGAACACTATAGACATAAAATGGAATTGAATTAAATACTCTAAGAGTACATAACAGAAATGACTTAGTTTTAGTTGTATTGTATAGCCTGTTTACCTGGTCTCCATATGAGTAGTGTGGTACAGCTTTAAAACGTGCCACCTCCAAATGCACAGACCCACTACAGCTCTAAAAACACATACACACACACACACATACCAAGGGTATAATCATTCCTACTGCAATTACGAAGAAAATTACATTAATTATTAATTATGAAAGAAATTTACTTCAGGAAATTGCATTAATTGCTTTATTCCTGAGAGGCATGCGTGTGCACCTGCAGTAGTGTGCTGGCATATTCCTGAGATACCGCTCTGATGTCGTCCCCATTCACAGACAAAATCTGGTCACCTAGCAACAGCCTCCCATCCAGGTCCGCCACCCCTCCCCTTGTTATCCCAGACACAAAGATTCCTGTGTCATTCCTGCAAGACGTGCACAAAACAGTCTGTGTGCATTCAGATAATAATCTCTGCAACAGCTGTTATATTTTTATTAACTTGTGTGCAGGTCAAAAATCCACTTCAGAATAACTCACATTTTACCCACAATGCAAAGTCCTAGACCCTGTCCTGGTTCTAAGTTCAGGTCGACACTGAAGAGGTCCCACATGTCCTCGGGTGAGTGGTTCTGAATTGTGCGTGTGGTGTGGTTGTGCTGCGTGTCTGTAACAGGATCTCTGTATACACACAGTCGCACACGCTGTGGGCTCAAGCGCAGGACGCTCAAGGCCTCCTCATGAGTGGCCATTCTCAGATCAATGCCATTCACCTTGAAGAGAACAATAATTGAACTCAAGAGCCATTTAAAGAACCTTGGGACGGAATATTTTTTATTTCAAGTTTTTGTGTTTGAATATTTAGTTTAGTTTAAACTGTACAATCTGAACCAGAGCACTGGAGATTTCATTTTCTCATTATCTAAACTATAAGCTTACTTTATTGTTCCTGTTTGTAGCTGATTATACACGTCTTGGCTCAGTGTGAAATGAAAAACTGCTGGTCAATGGTGCAGTTGTTTACCTCTAGTATATGATCTCCTGCTAACAAGCGTCCATCTCTGTGCGCTGCTCCATCCTTATTTACTTCATGAATCACTATTACACCCTGAGAGAGAAAGAAAGCATAGTTTATACTATATTCTTATTCTAGCATCAGAATACGATTTCCACTTATAAATGTAGCTTTGTAGTCTTGGTTTGTTGGTTCTTAGGACAAAATGTTTAAATGCTCTCTCTCTTTGTATGTCACACTTTAATAAATGTGTCTGCTAAATGAATAAATGTATATGAATAAATGTAAACCAAATGATAGTACTATGTTGATTTCTGACAATTGCAGCTTATTACTTCAAAATTCCGTCAACAGCATCTGCGACTTCTGTCTAGTTACAGCTGGTCACAGATGCGGAGTTGAAGTTGAATTTAATGTGCTATGTTCTTTTTAAAGTGATTGTTGACCTTAAATGAAAAGTCAGAGATGATTATCAGTAAATAGCACGTTTTATTATCTCGCTAAATCTTTTGTGTTCTACACGTAAATGAAAATAATACAGATTCAACATGAGGGTCAGTAAATGATGACAGAATTTCGTTTTTGTAAAAACTATTTCTACGAATATTAAAGATTCTTTAAATAATATTGTGGAGATATTTGTCATTCAGATTTGCATAATCTTCAAGTTTAAGCTTCAGGTGGTTTAGCTGTGGACACTGAGGAATCTAACGCCATTTATTCCTTCATTTTTACTCACCAGCACTGTGTTGCAGCCTCCTACTATGCTGAGACCGAGCCCTGTGTAGCCTTTGCATATATCTATGGTATTTATGCAGCCAGGTATGATGGGACATGCAAGAGGGTCAGAGCTCGCGAAACACTGGGCAAAGTAAGAACTGCTGTGAGGCCCCATGCGAGAACTCTGATTGGCCGCGGAGCCGCATGATCTGCTCTCATCAACTGATGAGATGTCGGATGACAGAGGAGAACAGCGGCTGGAGGGCGTGTGACTGGCAGGATGACAAGGAGGCTTGTGATTGGATGTGGCATTGATTGGAGCAGGAGGACCAACGTTAAGCTTCTCTGAGGAGCAAGACTTCGGCTTATCCTCTGCTCTGATCCTTCCATCCTAAAGACAAACACAAAGAACAAAGAGACATGGAGAATGAAGCAGGCATAAATTAAAACTTATCAGCTTGTGTCAAGCTTCGACATGGACATTCAGTTTTACCTGTGATAAATTTAAATGTTGACCTTCTCTAAAGACACTGCTGTCAACACCAGAGGGGGATTTAGCAGGACAGCTGCCCGTCTAAACACACAAAACTTGAGTTACACTTGAGATGCTACAAAAGGCAGAAGATGCCCAGTAATGCTGACATGTTGTAAATTTAAAGTCAAATTATTAATTAGCTTGTCAGAAACAGACACTTATGCAAATATATTGTAATGAACCTTTTTCCTGACAATGATTGGATTTGTTGATCGAGCATACTTTTATTATTATGTAAAAACTCTGCTACTGTTTTAAGTTTGTGTGTGTGTGTGTGTGTGTGTGTGTAGCTTCATTGCCTCCATCACTGGTCCTGTATCCATTTGTTTTAATGCAGCCCTATTCCTGATGGCAGAATGGGACACACAGAAATCAGTACAGACATATTCAAAACAATCCAAAAGTCTGTAACCACCAGTTAAAATGTTTATTTTCGCTTCTATTTTACATGCTTAATTTTTTTCAAAACTAAATTATCAGCATAATAATTTAAATGAAAAGTTAAAGTTGAAAAATATGTTGCCTTTCAAAATGTTTTAGTATCCTTTATGCTTTAATGACATCATGCACTTGGCTTGTGAACCTGATGATTTAAATATCTTGATCTGAGACTGTTCCAGTCTCTGTTCCAAGATTTTCTTATGCGCTTCAATGGAAGATTTTTCTTATTTAAATCTTAAAAAACCACAAACTTTATTTCCAGGTTTAAATGACAAAAATATGCCATATTGTCTTTGTGGTTCAGATGTTTGAACCCCAGTGTCAGTAACTAGAAATTATAGTCAAAAGGGTTATGGCATGATGCAGTATCATGGATTATAAAACAGTCCTGCTTTTCAGATGTGCATTATATTACATATACTATGAAGAGTATATTATATTGCTTGTAGATTATAAATCTGTTTTCCTGTGTAAATGCTTCACCTGGTGAGAAGAATCCGAACTTTAGCTGAAGCACTGTTGACGATTACTGTAGCGTTTTGATGACTGCGTCCATACAGCACTTGTCCATTTATCTGTAAAAATTACACACATATACGCTATAGATTAAAACTAGATCTTTGATTAACAAACACAATGAAACCTATATTTTACACTGTACGTCCTGTTAAAAAGACCACCATTAGTGGCCACCAGCATGTCTAATACTAGACTGGCACCAAAGCAGCATCAACCAGCATACACATGTTTATACCAACATGGTAATTCATTCTTGTCTAAGTTGGTCTTCTCATTAGTATTTCATGAAAATGAATTAGTATATAATTGTTTTTATATAATTTACTCTCTTTACAAAGGGCCATTCTCATGTAAACTGGAAAGACTTGTTTGGTTTAATATTACACGGGTCATTTATCATGTTATTCATAAACCTATTTTAATTTTAGTATCATTAATTAGTATTACTGATATATGTCTTACATGAAAACAACATTTTCAATAATACCACGTAATAGCATGTATATGTCAGTTTTCCTTTTTCTGTGCTATGTTTTTTGTTTTTAATATGCACAGCTGCTTTGCAACAATGCAACACTGTGAAAAGCACTATATAAATAAAAAAATAAAACAGAATAATATACAGCAACATATACACAAGTCTTGAATCATCTTAATGCCCAAATTTGGTTATGTTGTTTAGCCCTTATTACTGAATGATTACTCTTACTACATCCTAACTCAGAATTCTATCTTCTCTCTTTGGTAACCATGGTGATTTTAGTTAGAACACTGAACTAAGATCCTAACTTAGGTCTTATGAGAGGTTTCTGTGATTTGGCTGCAGGAGTTGCGTCCCCACCTCCAACAGTTCATCTCCCACTCTGATCCGTCCATCTGTGGCTGCGGCTCCTTCTGGTTTGATCTCTGACACAAACGCGCTCATCCTTCCACGCGCGCCATCTCTGTTTTCTGACAAACACACGCCGAGTCCAGACCTGTGTGAGCCGCAGTCCAGCTCGAACATGTGCAGCTCGCCAGGCAGACTGCCATACATTTGCAGCATGCGACCTGCTCATGTGCAAACACACACACACACACACACACACACACTTCTAAACATACAGATGAAACAATGCAAACACAAAAGAAGATGCACTAATAGAGGTTATTGGTAATCAACATTACAGCAGGGGTCTGTTAATAAACAATTATGTCATTAAATTGATATTTAACCTGAATATAATGTTACGTTAGTGATGGATTATTGGATCTTGCTTTGCCCAAAAACATGAGATTTTTAAGGCTAGTTCAGAATGCCCCAATAAATAACAACATTTAAAACATTCTACAATTTGCTGTTGGAATTCTGGGAACTTCCATTGGAATTTGGTGTTTGTTGACATTTGTCAGAATGTACATCATGAAATACCTTATAGACATACAAATCTTCTGTGGCATAATTGCCATGTTTCCTAACAAACTATGTGTCATTATTATTACTACAATAATACATTAACTTTTTGGTATTAACCACCACTGTCTTGAAAAGACAAAAGCAAAATGTCTCATTATCTTACACCATTTAAAGGAAATCCAAAAATAATATATTGTGTTTTTACAATAGGAGAGTGGTGTTTTGTCAGAACTATTTTTATGAAGGATAATATTTGTAAGGAACACACACACACATACTCCAGTAAGTGGTCTGTTCCTGCTCTCTCTGATGATGTGAAGTTTCTTCTGGCAGGGGTGGTCTCTCTGGAACCCTCTGTACTCCATCTGCTTCTGTGTCGAGAGGCCTGGAGGCCAGTTTCAGTAGAGGAGGAGCTAAATGTGAAGGCTTACCCAACTTTCCCTCTCCAAGACGCTACAAAAGAACCATAAAGACTGCTTATGTTCTTCAGTCAAGACATTATTTAATAAATTTACTGCTAATCAGTCATATTGTTGTTCAATATTGGAAAGCCCATTACTAAGGAAACACACGTTACAGACCTTAAAAGGGGCGGGGCTGAAGGGGGAGGTAGGGGAGAGATTATTAGGTATCTCGGGTTCCTAGAGATGAGATATACTTTAACATTAGCATATAAATCACCTAAAACACACACATGCACACATGCACACTACATAGGGGAAAACACACCTGGTAATTTTGAGAATTTGATTTTGATATATTGTCTTCCTCATGACAGTTGACAGGTGCTGAAAACTGGGCAGGAAGTGAAAAAATGTCAAGTATATTATTGCATTGTGTGTGTGTACTGTTATGTGTGGGCACGTGTTCCTGTGTGTTACCTGTGGACTCTGCACTAGTAACTCTACTCCGTCTCCTGCTCGCCGAATCGCCTCAACAGCTTCTTCATGAGTAAATTCACTCACGTCAACACCTTCAACCTGCCTCCACACACGACACACACAAAAAGGCTCCATTTACTTTGCTTGAACTGAACCAGATTTTCTAATCTGGTTACATTTACATTACAAAGCGACTTACAGTACATTTGTGGTATACAATTTATCAGTATGTGTTCCCTGGGCATCAAATACGCAACCTTTGCGCTGTTAACGCAACACTCTACCAACTGTGCTACAAGAACACTAATATAGTAATTCTAATCTAGATATGTAATTGTGTAGTTTATCAAGGTCAGGGAAGGAGTGGCGCATTGGCATATCACGACCACTAGATGGCGATGTCATATATAATCGAAATCACTATTCATCCGCACACAATGACAAACACACCTGAAGAATGCGGTCTCCTTCTTTCAGAACACTGCTGCGGGCTGCCGGACTGTCCTCAGCGATATGTTTAATGAAGATGCCACGTCGCATTTCTCCATTGCTCAGTCGACTGCCCATGCCACGCCCCCCCACCACACTGATTCCGAGACACGTCCCTCCCCCTCTGAATAATGTTACTCTGTGTCAGATCAAACACACACACAATATATCACCCAATGCACGTGACTGTAAGTGTAAATATCTGCATTGTTTTTGTATGCATGGAAGATACCTTCTGGGCGGACTCCATGAGCCATGATCCTTCCCAAGAGTCTCCTCTTCGTCTTTGTCACTTACTCCTCTCTGTTCATTTGTGTGTTTGCCGCCCATTTTCTTATCTTCATCCTGGCTTTCACAGTTCTCTCCTCGTCTTATTTCACTTTGGTTATTATTTACTTCTGCAATATGAGTCTTTCCATGCACCCCTTTACCATCTACCGTACTCTGCTGTTCAGAAATGCATGCGCTGACACAAACACAGTATGGATTAGTACATCAGAACACCATCAGAAGCCAGAAAACATACAGAAAGATGCTCAGCTTTTCCTTACAGGGATTTAAAGGGCAGGCTCTGAGTGTGCTTGGATTGCTCGATGGCAGTTATCTGTGTATCCACTTTTGATTGTGCATAGATGGCTCTGTGCTCATCCAGGAAGGCTGCAGGTATGTATGTCACACTGACACACCAATCAAAAACACATAAGAAGCAAAAATTAGTTGGTCATTCTCAAGAAATGTGATGGTCACTCATGAAAACCAGTCAGTTGGAAAAAAACATTCTACTTTGTGATGGTTAGATATCTAAGACATGTATTACAATTATTACAATTAATAAAGACAAACCACAGAAAGAAATATAGAACAATAGAACATACAGAGAATATCAAAAGTTTTCTGTTAAATTGTGTTGTGGGTAAATTAGTGTTTCTGTAGCTCAATTGGTAGAGTATTGCGTTAGCAGTGTAAAGGTTGTGGGTTCAGTTCCCAGGGAACACTTGTCCTGACACTTGTCCTGATGTAAATGTAAACAGGTCTGGGTTTGGATGATTGTTGAGATTAAAAGCAAATGCTTGCCTTTGTTTGAGCTTTCCTGTAGCTCAGTGGTTAGAGCATGGCGTTAACAACGCCAAGGTTATGGGTTCGATCCCAGGGATTGCACATACTCAATGTATAATGATCAATGTGTAGTATAATGGAATGTAAGTCGCTTTGGATAAAAGCGTCTGCCAAATGCCTAAATGTAAATGTAAATGATAAATTTTATACCTTGAATGCATTGTTGAATGCAAATTATAAAGTTAAATTTCCCTTTGTCTAAACAGGGTTCTGATGAAGTGTGAGGAACATTCAGGCATTGCAAGGTATCCAAATAAATGTGAGGATTTGTAATTGTGAAAACATGTAATTGTGTAACTGTGTATTTGTTTTAAGCGAAAAGGTCTGACTTAGCTATACATTGAAACAGAAACTACAAATGACAAAAACATATTTTTCTTTGAGGAGAAGAGGTTGAGGTTTAGAGTTAGAGTGTATTCATTATAATAAGCTTTGTTTATAAACAAATTATAAGTCACAAACTATATGCATGTGTATGTGTAAGAGAGAGAGAGAGAGAAAGCACCTGAGATCAGGTCCAACCAGTGAGTGTCTTCGTAGCATAGCTCTGGCTTGTGCATTAGTCAGGTTGGTGGTGGATTCTTCATTGATGGCTATGATTCCATCCCCTACTGCCAGTCTCCCATCTGTACTGATTGACCCGCCATGAACCACAGAGCGGATTATCATGCCTGAACCGTCTTTTAATGCACTCACTGTCATACCTGCACACACACACACACACACACACACACATACACACACATGTCATGCACACAAGTATGTGTGGTCACTTGTTATGCGGAATGTGGACATTTTAATATCGCATATCTGCGTGTCTTTGTGTGCGTATTTGTTTTGCCAAATGTAAGTCCTTTTGAATAACAACATCTGCTAAATGCCTAAAATGTAAAATGTTACTAAAATTTTTATGTTACTGTAATTTTTAACTACCCTTACAAGAAGTATACTTTAGATTTATTTTAGTATGTTCAAGTCCCAATGTTCAAGTACATTTTTAAGTATACTTTATGTAGTAAGTACTAGTAATAGTACGCTTGTACTATTTCATTACTACTTGGGACTAAATTAGCCCACTTTTTAGTTTATAAAAGTGTACTTTTAAGTGTACTTCACAGCTGAAAACGAGCTGTATGTTTTTCTGGACTGTACATAAAGTATATTTTTGAGAAGTACACAGCCTAAAGGTATACTTTTTCTGTTTGTTTAGGTTTAAAAGATGTATACTAGTAGCATTTACATTTTAAGCCATTTTCTTATAAGGTCAACATTACAAAAAAACTTTAACAATAAATGCTGCTGTAATTGGTTTGCAAATTTGTGCGTGAGACCAGCTTGACAGTGGAAATTTAAAGTCATTTTTTTTCTTTGAAGCTAACAATATGACATCATCAGTCCTTAATTGTCATTTAAACACCTCATGAACCCCATAACAGTCATTCTTGGGCTCCATTCAAAACTCTCTTATTCAAACTAAATGGGAGAATTAGTTCTAATCAACGAGGAAAGTGTCAGGGGCAGCGTGTGGAGTCTGTGTTTTTGAGAAGGTCTTTAAACCCCTCACTCACCTTGATGGCACATTAAGTGGTGGCTTTGACTCAGTGTTGTATTAAAATCACAGCGTGAGCTTTCAACAATTCATTTTATGAGTGCAACGCTGGTCTTATTTCCTACATAATGAACTTCAAACAGTGTCGTTGACATTATTGTGGGTGTGAAGTGACTGGTTTGCTTTGTTCTATTTTTTCACTGTTATAAATCTGTCTAAACATCCTCAACATTCTCTAAACTGCTCTCACTGTGAATAATGCACGGTGTGAGACTCTATTAAAACATAATAAGTAAATAAGAATGAGGAACTCAGGCTGTGTACACATACATATGAGTTAACATGAGTGGACACATACACCAGACACAAGACGTGAGAGGACTAGGAACACTATGGTCGTAAAGAATCTGAGATTCTTGGATTTGGTATCATCTAATGTTTATTTTCACTGTGAACATTTATTAAGCTGTATCTAATGTTCCTTCATGAACAGTCAAATTACAGTACAGTCATAGTGTGCTAGATATAACAGTGCAGATCTGACCACGTAAAGAATGACATGACAGAACTCCAAAACAAAACATGCAAAATGACACACAACACATCACGAGGTATAATCTACAGTCCATCTGTCAGAGCAAATTGATTTACTTTATTAAAAAGTTGGTGATGTTTTTATGTGTGGGGTTGATGAATTAAATAACACTCATGCAGATCTTTATTTGATGAATTAAATTTGATGAATATTAATTGGAATAAATAGTTGATCAAAAAGAGAGAAAAATTAAGTTTCAATGGGAAGGCATGGCTTATGTATTTTTCACTGATCTGATATGTGTGCCACTGGGAATTATGGGTATGTCAGTGAGGTGGCATGGGTCTACACACACTGCATCATGTGTAGTTTGACTTAACTGAGAATAACAGAATAAGAGAAAAATACTTAAGAAATGCCTATTCTGTAAAAACAGTAAAGTTATGTGTGTGTGTGTATATATATATATATATATAAACTAAAGTACACACTGGTTAGAAAATTCAAGATATGTAAAACATTTTATCATCTACTAATACAAAATGACTGTAAAGAATCTGTTACAGAGTCATGAAAAATAATTATTTAAAGAATATTTGACCATTTTACTTCTGTGCCTGGCTAAACATGCCCTTAAAGGAACAGTTCACCTATAAATGAAAATGATGGATAACTTTTTCCTTTTGTGGAACACAATGGGAGAAATTTGGAAGAATGTACTAGTGGCTCTTTTCCATGCAATTTTAACAAATAGAGACTGAAGCTTTCAAAGATCTCCAGGGCAGATATATTAAAAATTTCAGTGAATAATTTCCAACATTATGGTCTGTTTCTCACCAAACGCTATCATATGGCTTTAAAGTTATACTTTTAAAATTTGAAAGTTCAAGTCCCCATTATAACTGCATGAGAGTGCCAAGTGATTTCTTCAAAATGTCTTCTCTTGTTTTCCACATAGTAAAGAAAGTCATGTATTTGGAATAACACACAGAACAGTAAACAATGATTTTTTTGGGCAAACTATTACTTTCAGGGGGCTTACAGTCACAATTTAAAACACTTATTATTGACTGCAAAACAAAAAACACAACTTTCAAAGATCACACATTTTGCAATATGATCAGCATTTTATGAAACATCACTTTCACATCCCTATCTAAATTTATGCATGTGAGGTTTCTTCACATTGTTTGTGAAGGTTTACGAGATGTGTTAAAGATCCATTGTTGAGCTTTACCACACACACACACACACAACCTCTATCACACATTTACAAACACGTTTTTACAGATCTCTCACAGGGTTTATCTCTCTGTGCATGAACATGCTAAACATGAATAAAGACAGAGACAGAAAGAGTGTAATGATCAGGGTTAACATACCCAGACCGGAGTTTCCCCTGACTATAGTTATGGTTCTCTCGTAGCCACTAGAGAGGGCCAAGATGGGTTTAGAACCAGCCTCCATCTTGCTGTCCTGTGATTGCGAATTTTTCTGAAACACAAACAATTAAATGACATCAGTATTTATTCAGTAAAACTGCCTTGTTTCTTTGCGCGTACAGTAAACGGAAAGTAAAAAGGAGCTTCAGAACTGCCATGAAACCTTTTAAACATCTGTCATGTAGACATACTTCATTTTCAACGATGACAGTGTTTATTTAGCGCACAGAAGTCAGTCCAAATCTCGAGAGACGTCCCGGGGCGAGTCGGTGCCAGTGAATGTGTGACTGAATGACATTCATAGCATCAAGAACAATCCTCTGGTGAGCAATTTATGTCAAATTTAGCCCTTGTTGTCAAGACAAGAAATGCTACTGATCACAAACCTCGCTTGCATTCAAACCAACATTTTCAAGGCCAAAACATGTCTATAACAAAAGACCAAAATTAACACTCGTCATACACCAAATGCTAGTAAAAACTGGCTTTGGTGAGTAAAGCTGCCAGATGGCCAGTAACTATAAAGGGAACAGCAACATAATACATTCTTCAAACCTAATTTTAAGAATGTTAGTCTGACCCTCAATAATGTGGGTGAAAACTGTGGTTCAAACCAAACATCTGTCACAATTTAACATTTTCTAGCAATGTTTGCCGCCATAAGATTATCTGGCATGTCAAAAGCTTTTTCTCCAGATCACATGGTCTTAATGTGTCAGTGTTTTTGCGACAGTGGCAAAAACAGACTAGTTAAACTAGCTGCTAGTTTTACAACAAACTTTGTTGCTTGTCACTGATACTGTATACACTGTTATAATAACTAAACAATCCCATGCTCAGAGAAAACAAAAATAAAAACAATGCAATATTTTACAGTATTGCAGGTTTACGGTATGGAACATTTATGGCTAATAAATAGCAAAACATTAATTATGGATCATGCCTATAACACATATATAGTCAATAACAAACTGTTCCAAATGTTTTTTTCCAAACAATACAACCAGAAGGTGTTTGTTGTACACACTTGTGGTCTTCAGTAAGACAAAACCCTCATGTGAATAAGAGATGATGTCACACAAATCCTGTCAACAAATATCCAACCCAGTTAAACCCTGGCAGCTAGAATGACCACGCTAAATTAGGTCAGTGGAAAAAACACTTTCTCTTTGGCCTACTGACTGCTGAGTGCAACTATCTAAAACAACAACTGTTAACAAAGTCAATTGCTCTAGAACACAAAAATACAGGTTTCACACAATCTATAATTAACACTATTCTGTAAATCACCAACCAGTCCGTTGGGTTTATGCCTTTCACGTGCTTGGAAAAACATGGTCGAGAATATGCTAAAAGCAGTTGGTTTGATTACGTCTGTGATATCGAGATTGTATACGTTTTACAGTAAAGAGACATTAGTATGTAAATGGTAGTATCCTGTAGGTGGTGTGTGGAACAAGCAGATTAGTATGTAGCCTACCTGCAGAATTGTATGCTGATTGTTATGTGTGTGGCGGTTGCCTGCTACATCAGATCCTGTGTCCTGGTTGTCATTTTCCTGTCAATGACACAGCTGTATTAAATACGCCACTCGATTAGTTTGTCCCACTTCACGTTCTTTAGATTGTTCTGAAAACAATCACCTATGCACTAGATCAACACTTGTTAATGGTACAAAAAAACAGAAAGATGCATCCTCTGGACTAGCTAAACCCAATTTGGTGCCGCGGGACACAGAAACACACGCGCCACTCGTTTTGGGAGGCTGGTGTTAGAATTCAAGAGACATTAATTATTAAAAGGCGCCAGTAACCAGAAACTCGCGGGCCTCAGTTACTGAGACCTGCTTTATAACAGAAAGTCTAGAAAGACAAAGACCACCATCAGGCAAAATAGTGTATGCTGTGCAAAACACACTCAAAACAAGACTGGGCAAACTAAACACAAGATCTACAATACTGTATAATAAAACCCAGAGCTCACAGTACACAAGATGACCCAGGCAATATGCTGTGATGTCATTCCAAAGAAATAAGCAAATGTAAATTCAATAAAATGCACATTAGGGAGTTTCTCCTACCTTTGGCCAAGGGAACTTTCAGAAATTAAATGAAATTCCTTTAAAACACAAACTTACCAATTTTTTCCATTTGTTTATTAACAATGTTAAAAAGTGAATGTCCCGTGTATTACAAGAAAATCTATGTTTCATTCTTAATAAATTCTAAAGTGGAAATGATGCGGTGGAAATGACATTTTTGGGATAAAATGGCAGACTCTTTGTTTTTCTGTGGTTAATTTCAAAACTGCCAATATATGTATCCTAAAAAGGCACAATAAAATAATAGTGTCACACTGTGTATAATTTGAAAAACTACAGCTTGAATGGAAATGATGCACAATAAATAAATAAATATTCTGTATCTTTTGAAGCACGATACTGTTCACTGATACTTTTCTCTCTTGGGTTAAAAAGTACAATACCTTTTGATTATTAACGTTTGAACTTATGACAGTATATGCAAAATAAGCACTGAGAGACTTCAAAACCAGCTGTGTGTTGTAGATCAGTGACCTAGTAAATGAACTGCAGAAATGTATTTGGCACATGATGGAGGCCATAGAGATGTACACCTTAACTTTAAATATTTTTTGATAGAAATAAGCAACATGTTTCTGGATTCTCTAGTGCAAGACTTTACCTCCAAACCATTTTATTATTAAATTTTAATTTGTTTTCCACTGCCCAGAGTTAGGACTGATGTTGCCTTAGCTGTGGATGTTTGTGAGATGAATGGAGATATTTACCGATAAGGGTTTGGAGACCCCGATGTGTACAGTGCCTAAAGCAGTGCTCTTCAGAACATGAACAGCCTCAGCCAGACTCGCGTGACTCAAGTCAGTCCCGTTGACGAACATCAGCCGGTCGCCTGGCAACAAGCGGCCATCTCTCTCTGCCAAACCTCCTGCTACGAGAGAGCGGATCACTATGACAGTCTGCCCTGGGTTCATAGGGTCCTGAGAGAGTTTCAGAAAGCAATAGCAACATAGGAAAGAAAGCATATAATATTAGGAGACAGGGCTGCTATGCTATAGTACACTTGGATCTACAAATGCAGCTCTTTGATGTTTCTGGGCAATATGTCTGGTGCTTCTCCAGGGTTTCAATCCAACTGGGGCTTCCCAAGCCAACTAATGTGGAGCCCATACTGACAGATGCTCTTGTTGTTGTAGTTTTGGTACACAAACACACACACAAACCTGGTAGTCTAATATGCTAAATCCCAGGCCAGAATCGTCTTTCGGCAGCTCATAAACATGAATCTCGTTCTCCCACATGGCCTGATGGGATAGCACAGGAGCCTCTGCCTTCCCATTATCCTCCTTGCCAGAACCGAACGAGTTCTGCTCTGCCTGTGAGGGAAAAGCGAGCAACTCTATTTTTCCAAATAAAACAGCATTTTAAATCAAGTGAAATCAAGTTAGCTCATCAAAAAAAAATATATTAGTTTATGTTTTAATTTTATTATTACTTGGCAATTGAGAAAACTCTATTCTGATTTGTCGATTATGGCATTTTGTGGTTAAATAACTACAAATTTTCTTTACAGCTGTGCAAGTTTGCTAAGAGATTTAAAGTGTTCAGCTGGTTATATGATGTCAGCGAGATCTAAATGTGACTGTAATGAACTTATCTTAACTATCTTCGACATCATGTTTTTTAATCAGAAGCCATGGAAATTAAGACACTTTGAAGCTGCTTTAAAACAATGTGCCTTGGGAAAAGCTGTATATTTGAACTGAACTGATTTAAATTGAATTTAACATGTCGGCACCCTTTGGGGTGACTTTGATTTTTAAACTTTTATTAAACTATTTTTGCCTATTTTTTTCAATGATAATTCTAAACCGTTTTTCCCAAAAGTCATCTTTTCCTGTAAAACTTTAATTAACAAAAAATGCCAAATGCTTTAAAAGACAATAAATTATTTTTTTGTTTTTCATTTAGCCAAATTTTCCAAACAGCATTCAAGCTGTTCACTTAAATGCCATGATAGACACACACACACACGCTGTCACACACAGGAAACCTTTTCATTAAACTCTGCCAGTAGATCCTTGAGGGTAAGTTGTACATCATTATCATCTTCCTCTTTGAGCGTGGGTGGAATAAGACGGCTGCACACCACACAAACTCTCACAGGAAGTTCCTTCAGCAAACTCACAACTTCCTTATGCGTCTCACCAATCACAGAGAACCCGTTCACCTACACATAGAGCAAACATGACAAATGTATGAATCTGTTGATCTACTCCTCTGGGCTTTTCTAGTGACAGGAAGTGCTATTTTAAGTATCTGTCATAACCGATATTCATGCAGTCAGCATTAAACAAAGAGATGTGCATATAAACAGATCACAGAATGAAAGATGAGTGTTTTCGGTTATTATGCAAGCAAATGTTGGCAGAGCGTATGATAAGAGATTAACAACAGCATAATCCATAAACAATAGTGTTTTCAGGTCGTAGTGCTTATTTGTCTTAGAAAAATAAGCTAATATAATGTTTCCAATAGCTTCTATTTCAGTTATATAAATTCTATAGTGTTTGTAGAAGTAAATATTTGTTGCAGAGTACGTGGACACACCCTTATAATTAACTAGCTTAGCTCTGCCCATTGTTTCAGTGAAGACAATTCGTGGTGCTAAAGCATACAGTGGCATTCTGAAGAATTGTATGCTTCCAACTTTGTGACTTCCATCTTTGCGGTCACGGCATGACAGTATCGCTGTGTGTAAAGCAAGGTCCATAATTAAAAGAGTATGGTGTGCAAGTTCTTGCATCTGGCCCACACAAAGCCCAGATCTGAACCTCACTGAACAGCTTTAGAGGAACTGGAATGGCAACTGTGAGCCAGGCCACATTGCCCAACACCACTAATGCTCTTGGGTCTGAATGGAAGCAAATCCCAACCGCCACGTTCTAACATTTATTCAAAAGCCTTCCCAGAAGAGGAAAAGCTGCTAATGGCAATGGTTTTGTAATGAATTGTTCAACAAGAACGTAGGAGTGTCCACATACTCTCAGATGTTTAAAGTATAAAGTGAACCTCTAGAAGTTCGTCTCCAGGGTGTATGACACCCATGTATCCCAATGGACCCTCCGGCAGTATAGAGCAGATGTAATGATGACCATTCTTAGCCTCCAAACTCACACCTAGACCACTGCTCTCACTGAACTTCTTAACCTGGACCACCTGCACCAACACAGACAGCAAACTCATAAGAATGTAAACAATAAAAACATTATCATATACTGTATGTTGACATGCAAACACCTTTATAAACTTTGACTGGTAGTTATAAACTACCAGTCAAAAGTTTAGGATCATTTACTCATTCATTATTAATATATTTTCCACATTTTTAAATAATGATAAACTCATTAAAACTATCAGATAACACAAAGGTAGTTATGGGAATTAAGTTGTGACTAAAGAAAACTCCAAGTAAATCTAATATTTTAGCATATTTAATGTAGCCACATATTGCCTAGAATTTGTAAAAATGTTATGTCAATAATTTATATCATTATTCAGTCCAAGTCATCCATTTTTAAAACTTTTTGGAAGAAAATTTAGTTTATTTTTTATGACAGAAATTAATTTAAGTTGGTGTAAGTATATTAATGTCTTCAAAACTAATTTCAAGCATTCAAGAAAATGCCTTTTGACCGGTAGGGTACACACACAAGAGACATGCATTGACATGCAGACGTAATAGAATTGTCAGCTGGTCAGAACAGATTGCAAGACATACCATGACTTCATACTGAGGGCCAAGTTTTCTTTGCCATGTCTCTCTTAATCTCTTCTCCTCTTCTTCAGACAGCCCGGTTACTAAAACATGATGTGAAAGCGTCAGACAGGCAATAACATGAATGAAAACATCACCATTAAGTATAGACTAAGAACACATACAGTTACATTATGATTATGGGATAGTGGATAATGCTAATATTTGGTGCAGTTCAGCTGTTCATTCCCTGGTCACCTGACACAGTTTCCACCCATTTTTACTTATAATTCACCTGAATATAAAAATTCTGTCATCATTTTCTCATGCTCATATCCTTCACCAATATGATCTGTAGGTGTGGAATGACATGCCTGAATCCTAATGAATCTTAATTTTTTTTAAATTTGTTTATCCCTTCAATGATTATGGACAAGACCTGAAGCATGATGTAGATTACCACAGACAATATTAATTCTGACTCCAGTATGTGAGAATAAATAAAAAATGTGTTTACAGTAATACACTTGGTGTTTACAATGAAAGCTTAGCAGGCAATCAAGCAGTATAATAAATATTTAACATATGCAACTATTTTCTGTTTCAAAAGTTGTATGCCCACCATTGCTTGGTTGTTGGTTTGCTGGTGTCCTTACCAGAATTTTTAACTAGCTTTATCGGCTCCTCAGTCTACCAACTTGACTAGCATGTTTTTCCGGTTAACAGCATAGAGATGCTACTGCAGCAACTAGACCACCATTAAACTTCCTAAACCAGCATGAATTATCATGCTGTTTTTTAGCAGTAAACATGCTTCACATTCACTCCTACAAACTGAGAGATACGACAGAACTGTTGTCTGTGGTAATCAACAGCATAGCACAGATGCTCTCTGTAGACATTAAGCTGTAAATAACCTAGAATATTCCTTTAACACAATGCGCTCTGTTCTTACAGGAAGACTGGTGGTTGCGGTTCTCCATCTTGGACTCTAAATAACAGGTTTGCTTTGACTCAACTGCAGTCAGAGAAAGAACAAACAGAAACAGAAGCTGTTATTAGAATCACAACAGAGCCAAGCAGCTACTAAAACTTGACAAAGCACAGACAAACAGAAGTGAAACTGAATTCATGAATCAAACACAATGTGAATGGGTGTAAATGAACTGGAGTAAAAACAGTTTTACTAACTGTGTTCTCTGTTGTAGTTAAGATCCCGTTGTTCAGTGTAGAGAATTTTCTTCGGGGGCAGCACTGGCTTTGGGTCTGGTACAGATTGGAGTGTTGGAGGGGGCAGGTGACCCTGTTGGGTTAAGGGTCTCTGGGAGGCTGTGGACATTGTGGAGGTGATTTGTGTTCCAGATTGTGAATCCTTGTTTAGAAGGGAGTTCTCCACATGTTGGCCAGTCAAGTGCAAAATGTCCTCTGCCTTCTGTTCGCTGCAGTCATGCAAATTCCGACCATCCACCTGAACACACACACACATATGTTTACTGCTATTTAAGTGGTAACATTCTATATACGCCTATTGTTTTTATACATATAAATACTATAACCTAACCCAAACCCTAACTGAAAACTTTCTGCTTTAAATAATTTAAAAGACTTTAAAAATCCATATTAGCAAAGATTTCCACATATACAATGTGTTTGTACTAATATAATGATACCCTTCCTCTAACTGTAACTCTATACCTAACCCTCACAAAATCTGTTGAAATTAGTTTATTTACAGCAAAAAAATAGGCCAATTTTTTAGAGGACCACATTTGTCTTACATTTTTCAAAAGTACAATTTATTGTAAAAATACAAATGAGGCCTTTTCAAGTATAGCCAAGCTACTACACATTACACACACAAAAGTATGAAAAATAATGTACCATATAATTTATGTTTATAAAAATGCCACCTTTAAATAAATATTTTTGAAGATTTTTTTAAAAGGGTATTTTTAAAATATTCCTAATGGGTAATTAGGGTTAAGGTAAATTTTAAAGCCTTTATTTATATTTAAGTCAAATAAGTTCACTTTAATCTGTTAGTCAAAAATAGCCTGAAATAGTATTCAGAGTTACTGTGGTCAACTTATTGTTTTTCGAAGCTAATGACAAATTTACACAAATACAACACAAAGCAAACAGCAATGTAATTAATCATACGTAGTGCTACTATGCCTTAGACACACGCTACAATGCAAAGTGTCACACAGAGCTCCCACGCATAAACACGCACACACAGCGCAGTCACAGTGCAACAATTATTATAAGCTAACAGTCTGAAACTGCTGAATACAAAAACAAAACATTTTTGTATTTGTAAACCCATTGAAACTACTGTTTACACAACTATACACACAAATACATATATAAATCTGAACTCACAACAACATTTTTATTTGCAATGTGAATTGGTTCATCCTGATTCACTCCACTTCCCTTAGCTGCAAACACACTCGACTCTAAAATGAGACCCAGGGACACCAATCAACATTTCATTGAAAATTTAGATGCACAACCTGTTTGTTAAATTTGGACTTTTACTATGTCTCCTAGGCAAGAAAAACTTTTTTCATTGTGTTTAAAAAAACAATTTTAAGAAATCATACCTGCGTCCAGATTTTCTGTAGATTTGGCGATGTTGCCGCCCAAATCATTCTTGTTTTTAGTGATTCTGGTGCTGAACTCCATTTTCTTTTGCTCTGTTGAGTCCTGTAGAAGGATAATCCTTTATTTATACTGGCTCATCAAACTTGTATTATTTTGCACTCATAAAACAGTGATATTTTGTCAGTTTGACATTTAGATGATAACAGTAACTTAATCAAGATTAATGACTTACACAGTGTGAATAAAGTTAGAATTATAATACACACTCTCTCTCTTAACAGATTCTATTGACTTTCACTCAGTCAACCTCAAAGCCTTTGTGTGTTAATGTCAATTAATGTCTATCAATGTGTCTGTGATTTGATTTTAACAATTCAATGTGTTAACAGAACAGTTCAGGCAAACAACTTATTTTCTTACCCTCACGTTGATCCAAATCCACGTGAGTGACAGAATTCAAATCTTTAGATGAACTATTCCATTAAAATTACAACACACATATAGCACATGCACCTGTCTCCTCTGAACCTCATTGTCCTGTTGCTGGGCGATGAGGGGTGAGAGGTCACCGTCAGTGGTTTCTCTAGCGATGAGAAGTTTCACTTTGGGACCGGCAAGATGGAGCTCCTGTGCCACTTCCTCATTGCCCATGGAGGACACGTCCACATGACCGATCCTGAGGAGCAGATCGCCAGTACGCAACCTCCCATCCTGTGTTTACAAACACACAATAATTTGAGTGCTTCTGTTTATTTGAATCTGAGTGTATAAATCTGATTAAAAATGACTATCCATGTATACATGTGAATCTTTGATGATTTCTTCCCACCTTTCCAGCTACCCCATCTGGTAAGATGGTTTTAACCATGGTGCCGGTGGTCCTTCCTCCCACAATGCCAAAGCCCAGACCTGATCCGTCATTCTGTAGCTCAATCAGGTGAATATGTCGAGGCTGTGGGAGAAATTTGATTGGTGACATTATAAATATGTACAGTCTGGCTCTCTTTTATTGCAATTGATCGACTTTCAGCATTAGCAGATGTTTTTATGGTGGACCCAGCCCTAACAACCCAGCGTAAAGGAAAGCTAACGTACAACAATGTAAAATGCCACATGTACTCCACTTACTGTGGTAATGTAATCATATTACTGTGACTGCAATTGAATTAAGCTGGCAGATAAAAGTAAGGGAGATATAAGGCATAAGATAGATACAGAGTGATAAAATGAATGTAAAATATGAGTTATTTTCCACAACTAGACTTTAAAATAGGGCCAGAAGCTTTTCAAAAATGAAGCCTTTTCGGTTTATCAACAGATGGCCACTGAAAGGTCAAGTTTTTTTGGTCAAGCAAATGTTGTTTTGTAGTTCCCATAAATTAAGGAAATATTAGTTTGATCGTTTTTCATACAATAATTTGGCTAACAGGGTTAATTGGTTGAGACTGACTAGGGCAATGCTACTATGTAGCAAAAATTAAAAGAATGGAATTAGATTACTTGTTTTCTTTCTATCTTACTGAAGAAACAGTCCAAATAATTTTACTTCTTGACTGTCACAATTTTTTCACAAAGGGTTACATTTTTGTAATGGGAAAAACTGCTCATGGCATTTAGCTGTGCTGCACAGTAAATGTGTGAAAATGTCATTAAAATTGGTTATTAATTAAAAGTAGTTTTTTCCCTATTATGAATTAATTACTAATTAAACAGATTGAAAACTTTGTTGTGATAATGTAAGTCAGAATTTATGTGTTACTAGGTACACAAGCTACTTTTAAATCAATTTTATGTTATTTAGCAGTTTCATATCTAATAGTTCGTACAATAAATAATTGTGCAGTACTGAAACACAAAGTGGTACCCTGAGGTTTCTAGTCTTAAGGCCATTTTATACATTATGTTAGGTATGTTTCAATTACTATAATGTAATTCCATAGTCACAATATATGTTACAGATTTAAATATATGTTTAAAGGAGGCTTACGCTGAATTGTCCAGCAAGACTGGAGAGGTTTTTGGAAAGAGAGACGGTGTGGCTCATCTGTGGGGGGTTGGCCTCTGGGATTGGTCCTCTGGCTACAGTTAGGGTTACCACAGGGGTGGCTTCCTGAAGAATCTTCACAGCTTGTTCCTGTGTGACTGAGGAATTGAAGAGCTGACCATTCACTGCTAGAATCTGATCAGCCTCACGCAGACGTCCATCACTGACATAGGACAGGGAGGCACAGTTGATATTATATAAAAATATATATATATATATATATATATATATATATATATATATATATAATTATTGCAGTATTTGCATTTTTATCTGTTACACTTTACCTGTCTGCAGCTGAACCCGATTGTATCTCCTGTATGAGGATACCATGACCACCACTGCTTTCAGTGTCCGAGCCAATAATATGGATGCCTAAAGCCCTCTCTCCCTTCTCCAAGTTAAAACAAAGTATCGTCCGACCCTAACCGAGAGAGAGAGAAAGCTTTCAAAGTGTTTTATAAAATGCAGAGCTGAAATTACAGTATTTATAAAAGAATGTAAGACCAGCATGTCAAGAGAAACGCATCTCGATTAGTTTAATGGTGGCTGAATATTGTTTCATGGTGATAATGGTGTTTAGAGCTACCTGGGCCATATACTGCAACATTGAAATGTCCTCTGTGATGTAGGGGTCAAAGTTCACATGATTGGTGAATCCACATTGGTCATTTCGTTGTTGGGCTGAGAGGTAGGAGTGTCTGTACCTCAATGTGCAAGAGGGGCGGGACGCGTTTACACAATCCGCATCATCGCTCATAGACCAGGACTGAGGCATTGTGGGAGAAACCTGTACAATCACACAGCAAGAATAGGCATGGTTAATTTGTCTTCTTTAAATGCGCAGTGTCACCAAGTAAATATTAAAAAAATCAGACTGATATTTTATGCTTGTTTTCAATGGTATTTTTCCATCAAGTACAATCTAAGAAAGATGGATCTGCCTGTTTCTGCTTATCAGAGATGTATGGCCTGTTGTTTTGTTTAGCTGGTCACACTGATAACATTTACATTTATGCACCTGGTAGACATTTTTATTAAACCAATGTTTTACAATGCATTCACAGCATACATTTTATCAGCATGAGTTCTCTTGGATTCAAACCCTGGACCTTTGCACTGCTAACAGAATGCGTCACAATGCAACACTAACAAACATGCTCTAAACATGCTGTAAGCCAAATCTGTGTGTGAGATACTCAACATACAGTATGTGATTCCTTGTATTTACTCATTTACTTGTCTAAGCTTAACTGAGCTCAGAGTGTATTTGTGGACGTCTGTGTGTCTGTCTGTTAGGTGTGTGACTTGCTGACCCCTGCCTCTCTCTCTTACTCAGCACAGATTTAGTGGTCAGCTCAGGTAAGTAGCTTATACACCCTCAGTTTGGTCCCTGCTGTTTTCAAAGAATCATTTCTCTAAATACATCACACCGTCTCTCTCAAGATATGTTACCATCACAGCGTCTCAAAGCTGTGTTATACAATTAGACTTCTTGCAGATAACATTCGAATATGCACTTTGCATAAAAGATACCTTTTGATTCATCACTCGCATATAAATACACTACATTTTGTTAAAAGATATTTTCATTTTTTTTTAATAATAAAAAGTAGTTACAATTCTACTCATCTTAAAATATTTATAAGATTCTACTGATCTTTAAATATTTTATCTAAAACATGGTAATGGAATATTTTTTGTGAAGTCATGTAAGTAGCGTATATGAGATTTATATTCTACCCAACCATATACAAATACATTAAAATATGACCTGTGATAACTGACTTCCATTACTTTAAAATGTAAAAATGAATGAGAAACTAGCCAATCACATCACATAATTCAAAGAGACAGGAAGTGATGAACTGGATTAGTGACTGTCTCATAAAAGAGCATACTATAAAGCCTATGATTATCCATGTCAAGCGGCCTGACCAAGGCACAGTGAGCACATATATTACCTGATATACAGTCTAACTATGCTGGTGCAGCCATATCCCATATTATAAAATATACCACACAGTTTAGTGTTTCAGGTACTGAACCCTTTCATCTGGCGTCAGCTGCTTTATTTACTTTCACCTGCTAACATTTTCTAAGACAATTAATTGTGGGTGTACCTAATTTTTTAGACGTTGTATTAACTTGGTTATAAGAGCATTATTCAAAATTATTTAATTCTGTAACATTTTTAAAACGTTTCACTAACTATACATAAAGCTAATTAAATGTTCCACTAACATTACTGCAAGAACGTTTTTTTAAATTTTGAAAGAACTTTAGCCAACATTCTGAGAATATGAGATGCTCCTAGGTTGCACTGAAAGCTTGGACCTACACATCCCATTTTCAAGAGAAGATTTCCCATCATTACTCTGCACTTTTTCACATTCTGATACACATACACACACTAACCTAACTCACATGTTGTGAACCCAAGACCACCATTGAGAGTTTTTATCTTAGCACCCTTGAATAACCTTTTACACCTTCTCCCAATATCTCTTGGGCTTTTTTGACCTCTTTATATAGTCTGGAGTGGTAGATCTCTCATTTCTAATGCTGCCAGACAACACTAAGAAAATATCGCCCAAACTCTAAAAGATGTACTACACAAACTCAAGCTGCCAGTTCCACTACAATGTACATATTAAGCCAGGTTTCTATTATTTTAAGTCCAATGGCAAATAATTTCATATACTAATATTTGTTAAAAAAAGATTAAAATTAGGACAATTCAGACCCATTTAATTCTGTGGTAGTGTTTTCATTTACCATAAACAGTTCATTTAAAAAACAACCTGTGTTCCGTTCTAGTTCTGTTCTGCAATTCTGTTTATTAACACAAGAATATGTTTGGTGTGAACAGCTTCATACTCATGCTGTGCTGCCTGCTCTGGCAGAGTTGTAGGGTGTTTCTATTAATAACGTTGGCCACTTCTGGCCCTGTGGACTCTCTTAAAAAAACAAACCCTTCTAAAACCCACTTTCACACCCTTTAACAATCAACACTGTTGTCTCAACACTTTCTGATTAAATGTGTTAACAATGTCCAGCAGTCTGTATACAAGCATCATAGGAGAAGTTTGCCATCTTTGTAAGGTTTTCTTAACGTTTTCCCCCACAGTGTCATTTCCACCACCTTGTATATTTGTATCATGTACTGTGTTTAGCAGCATTCTGTGGTGGAAATGACATGTTAAACATTTTTGGAGTGAAATGTCTGACTTCATCGTGCTTAGCCTAATTTTATAGCTAGCATGTATGTATGTACAGCTAGATGTAAGTATTTACATCTGGGTAAGTATTTTCATTTTGTGTCGTGTTAAAACAATAAAAACTATACATTAAAGACATTTATAAATAGCAAAAATATATGATGATAGCAAGAGTACAAAGGCAGTTTAATGTGACATTTATATAAGAAAAAGAAAAATGTAAATGTTTTAATAAAAATAAACCCCTAGGATATAAGAGTCTGGACTAAGAACTAGCAAACCATGCTCTGCATTTAGGTAGAACATCAAACAGCTTAAATTGTTCTGATACAAGGATAAAAGGATAAAATGATAATTGTCAATTTATTGCATTTAATGTCAATTTAATGCGTTGTCACTGTTGTCATCATGTGTCTAACACATATGCAATTAAAGCACTGTCTATATTATCGCATGCTTTAATGCAGACCCCGGTGTGAAGGACTGCTTATAAAATGGCCCTATAAGTCAATTTCAATGTCATGTAAAAGCTATGGTGTTAGCTCATAAAGTATGCACTTCACATCAGGGTACTACATGATCTGTTACCATGGTAATAATGGAGACATGCAGTACATGCAGCTGTGGGATATCATAAATATGCCACTATCGTTAGCCAATCAGATGTGAGTACTTTTGACCTCATTTTATGCGCTACAAACGATACAGAGAAATGCATTCACACAGTTTCAACTGGTAATTAAACTGTGTAGCAGAGAAATACATCTTTCGTAAAAGCATGATGAGCTCTCTTGCAGCAATGTTGCATGTTTTATGTCATGTACTGGGATGGTGATGTTACAGTCTCTGACCTGCTGTTGCTGTTGTCCAGTCTCTTGCATGATGAGTATCTGGTGAAACAGGGGGCTCTGTAGGACACTCTTGAGCAGACTGAG
Organism: Botia almorhae; assembly: GCA_036877575.1. Classification (NCBI taxonomy): domain Eukaryota; kingdom Metazoa; phylum Chordata; class Actinopteri; order Cypriniformes; family Botiidae; genus Botia; species Botia almorhae. The sequence continues at coordinate 143,874 of JAZGTJ010000119.1, read as the reverse complement.
TTTTTCCTCAGTGGGCAGTTCTCCTCTTTCCTTCAGCCTCTCTTGCAGGCGCTCCACTGCCAGCAAAGCACGCTGCGTATCTAAACACACGCGCACACACAGACAATAAGGTACATACTATGCAGACATTAAGTCACTTCAAATGTTTTAATATCATTGGCTGTCAGGGAAATATGACAGAACGAGGGTCCTAGGAGGGCTTTCAAACACACATAACGTTAGTACATACCCATCATTTTTAATTCTTTATCTTCAGCTACTGCAGTCATACTGACATCTGCAAAAACACATATGTACATTTATGTTTGTTCCCAAAGGAGCCCTTTACACAATGGCAATAAAACTCATAAACACAGTCAAGATACAAAACAATGAAAGCAAACAGATTAGTAATTTCTCAGTCTACCCATGAGGGACTTCCTGGGATTTCAGCGCTCTAATCACTTATTGGCATGCACACCTGTTGGGGCCTTACCTGTGACAGCAGCAGTAACGTTTGGCAGAAAGCAAAAGTGACACAACTTGGCAGAGCTCGTGTTTGTCTATGACAGCCTTTATGAATTGCACTGATGGATCTCTTTATAACTCACTGATCGCTCTGGTGTAATCTGTTTTTCATATCGATGTCATCTGAATTGGAGTCTCGCGCCGCAGCGGGAGGTTCTCGCGGTCGGCACGCGCTCATCGCGTACTGAGCGAGCGCTAGCGTTTGCGCTGCTCCGGTAAGGCGCTTACCCCGACGGCTTAGCAGCTGTAACGGACTTAAACTGTGAACGACGGTAATTACCCAGGACAGGTGTCCTTACAACCTATCTGATAGGTCCTTGGGCGATTTTACACTGTGATCAACAATAGTAACAAACGGGAAACAATGTAGGAGGATTATTTACAAACGGGAGTAGGTGGTTTGTGTGTAAATATGATCTATAAAAGGCCCACAAAAGGGGTATTGAATAGGCCGTGATTCTTCTTTACTAAACCTCATGGCAGACAAAAGAAAAAAGATATATTATCCAACTAACAAATATTAAACAGTGTTTAAATGCAATTAATAAATGCGGTTTTTAGATAAATTATGCGCTATTAAGACAGAGATCATGCAATGTTGGTTCTGTTACTTCTCGTTCTGTCTGAGAGATGAAGTGCAAAAATCAAGTAAAACGCAAAAAGAGCATTTTTTTCTCAAATAAATCCGATTACTGGAAACAAAGGTAAAATCAGTCTGTTACGCAGTCATGTGTAAGTGACGGCCGTGATGCATTTCTCGTGGATTTCTCGTTTTCTATCAGTCTGTATTTTGTCATCCTGTACCGTTAAGATTAATCAATTCTGATTTCTCACCCCACGTTCACCTTCAGCTCAACAGGTTTTCCCTCGCAGCTCGTTCAAAACGTTTGCGGATGTCTCATCTGATACGGTCACGAGCCCAGGCTCCATTTTAAACACGATTTTCAAATGTCGAAAGTCGCGTTAGAAATATCCAACATTATTTAGACAGTCAGCGGGGATTACGTGAGAGTGATAACCGTCTGTCAGCGCGCATGTCCGCGATGCGCCTTTGATGCTCGTGAGGTTAATGTAAATGGGTGTTCAGGCCTCTCCCTCTAATTATTAACAAAGACATCTTATTACAGCTGCTTTTAAGAGACATTTAAATTAGTCTATAAATCCACAAATTATAATTTGTCTGTGATATTTTCTGTTATGTAGACAAACTGTTTGATAGTAAGTGCAATGGAGACTGTAAACAATATAAAATGCAGGAAGGGATATCAACAAATAATCGCGTTAAAGTAAATTAATGAAGTGGTAAATCATTTAAGTTACATAACTGCAGGTGATAAGAAGGTCGATCTTTCACTTTTGTGCGCGCTCACGCCACCAGAGAGAGCTCTAGTCCTCCCAGCTCCAGATTCACCACCCCTCTCTTTTCCTCCCTTTCTTTCTATTTCCCTCCCACCCTCCATCCTTGAATCAAGCATCACTTTGCTTCCAAATTGGCTTGTCATTTTCTCTCGGCACTCGCTCCCTAGCTGTCGGGTCGCGGCCCTCCATGCACGGACGATCTAGCGATGGACTGGCGTTGATTTTGCGGATTGTGCCATCGCCGCACCGACTCTGCGCATTTTGCTGTAATTCCAGAAAAACACTGCTCGGGATACAACATAACGGCTCCCATCTCCCGTGGTACCGTAGACCCATTGGGTAGAGAGACGAAGGATATTCGATATATCGCTTTCAATCCTCATCGCGTGTTGTTGGTAGCATTCAAGCCTCATAAAAACGCATCTGGGAACAGAACACCAAAGCATTGTTTGCTCGTTTTTCTGCGTGTTGTATCCACATACGGACACATTGTCACGGGAATTAAGGACTGTTCACATAGTCCGATGGTGCTGAGCGCATCCGGAGCGGATCATTCCTGCGCTTTATAAGATGCGGTGAGTCTGTTTTTAAATGAGGTGACGTTATTTCTTAATGGTCAATAAATCAATGGACGATGGACGTTTGGTTAGTGGCCGCGAGGGTTGAGATGCTGCAGTTTACACTCTTTAAACTCTTCGCATCCTACAGTTGAATTCTTTGGTGTGTGTGTGTGTGTGAGAGAGAGAGAGAGAGAGGACTTGAGACACAGGATGCTTTTTGCTGTGTGTCGTGCGTGGTGTTTTAATGGGCGTCGGTGCGCGCGAGCGCGTGTTTGAGTGTACAAGTCGCTGCCTTTTAGCTCTTGACGTAATGAAACGTTAGGTTTAATTTCTTTATTGGAGGCAGGATGGGGCAGCGTATCGCAGATTTGTATCGGAGATGATGTTAAGTTGATGCTCTATATTCGGGGCATTCATTCAGCTTTTATATAAGGAGAAGATTGTCAACGCCTCGTTCGACGAGTGCCAGCGAACTGTGTCTTTCTCAGCTTCTGTGCGTGTCTTGCACTGTGTGTGTGTGTGTGTGTGTGTGTTTGCACAGGAGATGTCTTGGTATGGCAGCATCTAGAAGAAAGAGGAGGGTAGCATCTTCTAATAAAGAGACACCCTGTAGCTTTCAAAACAGCTAAACACCGTGAGATGTGCATAGACATCATGTGACCTTGATTCATTGACACGTGATTATTTGACTTAATAAAAACACGTCACGTCATGTCATTCTAAATATATGTAAAAAAAATGACAGTACATGCTGGGTCAAACAAAACGTACATAGAACGTATACGTTGAATTGTTTGTTCTTTGGGATTATCAAAGTCATAAATGGAGACAATCCCCACATCCAAATGTGAAGTGATTGTTTACATTATGTGGGTGACCCATATTAGGAACAAACGGTACAGCCTCGACATTCTACTGATTGCAGCTTGTGTCACTATTTATTTCAGGCAAAGAATAAAAAGATACAGGAAGAATGGAAATATTGTCTTGCATACACATTCACCCAGATCTCTATCAAAAACTGCATTTACATATACACAACTGGCACACAATTTCATTCAAAACAACTTACAGGGAATATAAGGTATACATTTGATTAATTTGGTGTTCACTGGGACTTGAACCCACGACCTTCGTGTAACCAACACCATGCTACAGGAAGAGCTAAGGCCTTTGAAGTCACAACCAAAAAAATCTGACCTGTTTTAGTGGCACAGTTGTACAGATTGTTTTGATACATGATATGTTTCATAATGAGGTAAGAGAACCTAATGTTGGTAAAACTCTGATTACCAAATAGCTCTATGATATTAAATTATAAGTTTAATTAGAGGCATGAACTCCAATCAAACTTTCAGGCTTGAGTTATTTCTACTGATAATTCAAGGTCTTCCAGTATTGGAGGATTAGTTATGAGCTGACAGAAGAATGAAAAAAAATAGGTCTCATAATGGGTTTGAAAAAAACAAAAACATTTCTGTTCCAATACTGCATTTAGCGATCGCTCTTTAATGTGTGCTATTTCTGAATTATGTGATGCAATTTGCAATATAGGTTGCCTGCTTTATTTACCAGCAATAAATAGAGGACATACTTCAATAGTTGCAAAAGTTGAAATAATTGATTGTGTACCACAGTCGATTCAAGATAATGGACCATCAAAAATCCATTAAAGATCACCACTGAGTGTTATTGGTGAAACTTGTGCAGTTTGCACAGCTCTGCGTTGATGCATGTGGATTTGTTTAGACTGAATCATCTGAGATTTGGGTGAGTTTCCAGTTAAGATGCTCTCTCTGTTCCCATGCTTTGTCAGTGGGTGTTGTGTTGAATTTTGTAGTTCACACGCAGGGTGGGGCTGTGTTTTTCACATTGGTTTCTCTTGATTTGCCTTGATGGGGGTGTTGCATAAATCCAGTCTTGTTTTAATGAATATGTGGGTTGGTGGATTTATGTGTTTACGCAGTGTATGTACAATTTGCGTGTTTGTAGATGCATAAATGGGTGGTTGTTTATATATGATTTGAATGTCATGACATGGGTCGAAGTGTAATATACACCACTCACTTACTATAAAACAGAGGCTTGTGGTACACATGAAGACGCTTTCATCATCAAAGTGCGACAAGTTTTAAACACGAACACAGCATGCATGAGGCTTCACTTTGTGTTATTGGTTCGAATGCACAAATATACAAATGTGAATCAGAATCCACGAATCAGAGTTCATGTATGTGTTCCTAATCTTTTGAGCTATCTTATGTTTATTCATCATATTAAAACAATATATAATCAGCTGTGTAGCAGTTGCTGAGGGCACTGAGTGAATGCGTTTGAAGCAAATGGTGTAGTCGTGTTCTAGTGAGTGCTTCTCGTCTTATTCTTTGAATGTCCTTCAAACCAAAATAGTGATTCACATGAATAATACAGCTTCCTCATCTCTATCTCTTTCTCTCTTGCTTTCATTTTCCCCTCGCAAGGAATTCATCAATTTTATACTCTCAGGCCAGGGACTCAAAGCTACTGAGCGTGCACAGGCTGTGTTTTAAAGTACGAAGAGTGTTTGTGTGTGTGGGGGGGAATAAGGAGGGCAGTTAACAATGACGATGAGATTTAAAATGGCCTGCCGAAGGACTTTGATTATGTCAGTCCCAGCAGGAAATTGAGAGCAGTGCATCCCGTGTTTGTGTGTGTGCACATGCTTTTATTTTCATCCATTTGTGAGGTTAAAAGGTTTTTAGGGGGCTTAAGTGATCATGAGAGAATTATTGCCATATAAGGTATTTGTCGAACATCACATGACCAAACTGGAAAACTGGTGTCATCGCATCCACTTGTCGAAGAATGGGTTAATAGCAGTATGAACTGGATTTTTAAGGTAGTCAGGTAACCTAGCTAGTTGTTTATATTCTGTTTTAACATCAAAATTACATTGAGAAAATCCCATTCGTTTTGTTTATATTTGGTTGCTTCTTTGAAGGCATTTTGAGTAACATAGCTCTATATGTAATGAAGCACATACAAAAGACCTTAACCAGATGCGATGAAGCTTGTTTTCTTGTTTCTGCATGTGACATCAGCATAAAGCCTATGGTCTCTGTGTAAAGGGCATGTACGTGTGTGTGTGTGTAATAAGCAAGGCTTTTCATGTATGCCTGTGCTTTTAATGTTTCGAGCATACTGTGAGTCACAGCGATGTGTGTGTAAAGTGCTTCAAGCTCTAGTCAGAGCAAAAATAGGGTTAATGAGGTCATCAAACGCAGCTTTCTCACAGTAATGTTTCTAGCCATATCTCCGAGTCCCATAATCCTATCGATCAGGGGTGCCACAAGGGTTTCTGGCTTTGTGATCATGTTCCAGGTCTGTTGTGCTAACCCCCCCCGACTTAGGGGCCCCTGTTCCACTGTTACCCCCGGCCAGCGACCCACAAATGTGCTCGAATCACAAATATGGGCTGACAAAGACAAATGTGGCCTTGTCGATCTTTGACAATATCAAAATCTTGTTCTACTTCAGCGCCCTATTAGAACTGAAATTTACAGCAACAACTCAAAAAAGAAATGTCATGGAGTATTGACCGTTTGCTTTGTAATAAACGTAGACCAGTTTGCTGTAAATGTGACTTAATCCTACGCACATTCTAACTAATAAGCATTTTATAAGATTTTAATAAACTAAATCATATCAGCTGTCGTTACGTAAGCTGGAGTCAGTGAAGACTAAATAAATGGAGTGCAGTAAAAACAGTGAGAGCAGTGGAGACGCACACCTGTGGGAAGTCATTTTGTTGTGGTGTGGATGTGCAGCACACGTATTTGCATTGAGAGAAAATTTGCTTGGAAAATTTGCTCATTAGCATTGTGTTTTCTTTTAAGCGTTGTCATTGTGCGCAGTAAAAACCGTTGTGATAAAATGACTCATGCATTACCCACTGCGTAAGGAGGAGTTTAAAGGGATAGTTTACCCAAACCCATGTTTTTGAATATTTTGATGAATCGAGTCTCTCCCTGTAGTTCATAGTGACCAAACAAGTACTGTAAAACCATTCATACAACTTGTGTGATATGTTCCTAGTTTTCTGATGCACTTTGACAGGTCTGTGTGAGGAACAGGTACATAAATGTAAATATAAATCGTTTATAACTCATAATCTTGCCCTCTCCAAAATCTAATATCTAATCTTGGTGTGCATCAAAAACTGGTGTCTTGTGTTTGTTTACTACACACGTTATAAAAAACATCATTTTTTGGCATCAGTGACATTGATGCAGCATTTTATAAATGTGAGCTTCAGTGGAGGTACTTTTATTTTTTGGGTTAACAGTTTTTTTTAGGAGACTATGATAATGTCATTTTGCAAGTAGTTTCATTTTAGTAATACAAAATAAGAGAAAAAAAGCTGTGTTATTTGTTTTCTCCTTGAAACTTGATTTTTTTATTCTGTTGTAAACTAAGAGAACCAACAGGCCATTTTTACCGCTGTTTTAGATGCAAGTCTGCTTCTAAGCATAGCTCAGTATGACAGTAATGCTAAGTCCTTATGTCTTCTCTCTGTCTACTGGTCTCTCAGCGTGCCCTCAGGTCTGCTGCAGTGACAGATTCAGGGAGAGTAAAGCAGTCGGTGTGATAAAGCAGCCCTGTGATTGATTGATCACCCTGAAGTTTGATTGCTCCCTGCATCGATTGCTCCTGGCTGTGTTGGCACTGCTTATTGTTGAAGTCAATGGCAGCATTTTTCCTTAATCAGTAATGAATAGCACAGGAAACTTCAACCTCCAGTTGTTTCCTTTTTCAGCCGTTGGACAATGGGGGCTATTTCAAGAGTGAAAAAAATAGCTAAAGTGTTTAGCTTAGCAGTGGGTGCTTTTTGTGCAAAGTGGTCTTGATTACTGCAATGTAATTTTTTTCAAAATATTTATTGTGTGTTTGCCACTATAAAGCTTATTACAACAGGAATCTGCCATTTACCTTACAGTTTGACATGAAAAAAAACAAAAAATTGTTCACCCAGAAATTAAAATTCTGTCATTTACTTTATTTTCAAACTAAGAGTTTTGTTTCTTTAGTAAGGAAGATCTTACAAAAAATGATGTTGGGTTTTCGAAGACAACACATATAATATACAAAATATAAGTGTTAATATATGATATTACAAAAGCCAACATTCTGCTAAAATTGTGTGAGTAAATAAGCACTGAATTTTCACTTTATGAACATCTCACTCATATCTGACTCATAACTTTATTTTTTAAATTATAGTTACTCATGAAAAAAATTTTGTTGAAATTTTGTATTGGATTTTTCTATGGTGTCTATGTACAAAGACCAAGCGTAACCACAAACAGACACATTTACCAAATGTAAACCAAGTTAACTAGTGAATTGATGTTGAACTGAGTGACAGTGGATGAAATGTAAAGCGCTGTTATTAATTTAAACATCACTCAAGCAGTGGATTTGACTACAGTTTGGCTGTAGATTATCCAGATCTTTCTGTCATGTTCTTTCACTCAATGTGAATTTTTTTCTGATAGCCATCTGTTATTCTTGTGTTTGAATCCTAAATAACTGCCTCTCTTCTGGAATATTCCCCACATGGATAGCAAGACTTCTTGTGGCTCTCTTCATATAGAGGAAAAAAGCACACAAAGAGAATGAAAGAGTGTCCATTATATTGTTTTATGGGACCGCAGAGAAATCCGCTTAGCTGAGGTCCTCATCCAGCTTTTTGCCTAATTAGCCATTAAACCAGCGAGTGAAGAATACACACTTCCAGTGTGTTTGCCCCTGTTCACCGCTTTGATAGGTTGTTTTTGGCCCCATTAACAGTTCCCTGTCATTCGCTCACATCTATAGTACAGTGTTTTATTCCTTGTGGGAACTGAGATTTCAGCAAAAAGAACATTTTTTTTGTTCTCAAGTTCACCAGTGAGACAGTGTCATCGAAACCTGTATTTCTGTGACCTCCTGTTAGAAAGCGTGAGATTGATTTGTGGTCCCTTTCCTGGTATCCTAATTGGCCGGCGGTGGCGTTTTGTCTGTCTTTTGTGCCTGCGTGTGCAGGAATATTGAATGTTACGTATTGTGTGTGACATAATGTAGCAGTGAACTCGAGGTGTCCTGGCCTTATCGTTGTGGTTACACACAGCTGACTGGTCACCAATGGACCAACACCCACATTCGTTCTGCTGTGTCAGGGGTGTGTGTGTGTCACGTTTGTGCTGTTTCCAGGATATGACTCTTTAATTTGACGCATGAGGGAACAGAATGCACTGCTGTAGCGTATATCACGAACGCACGCACGCACAGGCCCATGACAAGCAACATTAACTTGTATCCTGTGGCTTCTATGCTTTAGCCTGATCTATTCAGCCCTCAGGTTTGGTCCCTCTGTGGCAAATAACTGGAGTTGATATGTATGCTTGATACTTTGGGATTATTGTAAAGTGTAAGTGAGCTCCTGAAGAACAGTGTCCAGATTGTAGATCTTCAAATCAAGTGCCTTTTTTCTAGGGTGTCCATTTTTGAAAGAAAAAGAGACACAATAATTTTCTGCTCATTGCTCGCCATTATCTCTACATCACATCTCACTCTCACGCCTTTCTCTTCTCCTCTCCTCCATTCTCCTTTCTTCTCGTTTCCCTTTGTTTACTCTCCCCTCTTCTCTTCTCTACTCTCTTTTCCTTTTCCTTCCTCTCCTCTCCTCTTCTTCATAGTCTTTTCCCCCCGTAATCTCTTCATGTTATTGCCTGAAGCTGCTGTAGCATTCTGCTCTCTCTCTCACTCTCTTTCCCTCTCTCTCTCTCTCTCTCTCTCTCCTCTCTTTTTTTTCTCTTTCTCTCTGTCTCTTTGTCTCTCTCTCTTTCGATGTGCATTGAGGCATGTCCATGATGCTCATTGCCTCCAGTCCCATAATACACCCAATTACAGAGGGAAATAGAGAGAGAGAGACACATGACCACCCATTGTGAGAGGAAGAGGGATGAGAGAGGGATATATAGATAGAAATAGATGGCATATGCCATGTTATTTTGTCAGAATGAGGGCTTGAATATCAAAAATTGTGCATATAAGGGATGTTTGGGTGGCAGCATTCAATTCACTTTCTAATGGAGGAGCATGTTGTTCCTCCCACCTCCTTCCTGTCACGGATGGTGCCATCAACATACGCACAATGTACGAAAAAACACACAATCACTTTCTCCTGATGCCAGCTTGAGCTTCAGTGAAAAAAAACTGTAAATATATAAACAACGGACAGGACGAGTGACAGAAAACGAGAACTGTATAATGAAGGATAACTGTATAAGCAGAAAGGAAACATATTCATTTGAAACAATATTTTTGTTTGAACAGCATTCAAGAAGTGCAGCTTTATTCATCACTGTCGCCTGAACACACGCGCACAGACGCTTGCGTTTCAAACCCATTACACACTGAAAGACGCCATTAAACAAGAGCTCTGAAGATTGTTATAAAGCTGAATTGCTGTTCTTCAGATGGATGTGTTGGTGTGTATGTGTATATGTGTGTTGCCATATGTGTGTGTATGGCTATATATGCGTGTAGGTGTGTTTGTGTGTGTGTGTGTGTGTGTATCTAATGCAGTTTTCAAGTTTAGCTTCAAAGCACTATAGGACTATAGAAGACAACAAATAAAGGTGTTCCTAATTGACCGCTTTTAAATGGGGTGGTAGTGTGTGGTTATTTATATAACTCTTTAAAAAAACCTTGAATCAGCATCCACCCATGTACAATGCGCTGTTTTACAAAGACTTGATCTGCTGGATTGATCCCAGCTAACAGAAAACATTCTCAGAACGTTGGCTAATATTTTTTACACATTTTCTCAATGTACTCAAGAGCATTCTTGCAGTAATGTTATTAGAACTTTTTTAACGCTATATATCATGTATCAAAAATGTTATGTTAAATGTTAGTGGAATGTTTTAAAAACGTTACAGAATGAAAAACGTTAAATAAATAAGCAATAACATTAATACAACATTTTAAAAAATGGTTTTGAACATTCTTAGATCGTTCAAAATAACATTTTTTATGTATTTGTTACTTAATGGAAATGTTGGGGAAACATTCTTACAATCCAAAATTTTTAGCTGAGATGTTGTCATCACTGTGGGGTGGTGGTGGGATAATGGTTCAGGATCAGTGTAACTGGAGAAGTAGTCTCTGGTATGAGTGACACAGGAAGTGGAGAGTTAGATCACAGAACTGCTCTATTAGCATTGCTCCCTTGAGCGAGATCGGCACTTCACACCAGCCTGCTTAAGAAGGAATGGCTCTGCAATTAGTGCACTAAAGCTAGTGTGCTAAGTGGTTTATATCTAACAAACGTTTTTTATATTGGATTAACTGCGTTTAATTGATTTTAACACAAAACATATTTAAAGTAAAGTGTGTATTTTCTGGGAAATAGAATTATAAAGTTATAACAGTTAATTTTGATTCTCTAATTTGATTGGCCAGGCAGCATTTAAAGAGTGACAAAATGTATGTTTTACTGATTGTATTCAGACCAGAATGTGTAAATGAAACGAGTTTTTTGAAAGTCGAATTTAAAATTTGATGTTTTTTGATGATCTTCATCAAACATATAGTCTCACCCCAGACTCATGCCACTGGTTAAGACGGTGTTTGTTTAAATATTCTGTTGAAAAAAATTTAAAATGATTTGAATGATAGCATAAATACAGTTGACGCTCAGGTGTCCCTTCCTTGACACCGAACCAGTTAAATTAAACTGGATATTCATTATTAATATTAAATAATCATTATTAATATTAAAATTAGCATTTTACAAGAACTGACTTTTAAATTTAAACAAATCAATACTATGTGTGAAGTAGCTCCCTTTTAAACCGAAGCAGTTTAGGAATATTGAATTTGTGACTTTTTAAGTGCATTTAATTTGATTTCGCTTTAATTGGATGAGACATTTGATGGGACGAAAATAGGAAACTTTGTTCTGTTGGCGAGAAGTGAGTTAGTAAAGGGCTCCTCTACAGAACTGCTCAGATCTGCTTCTCTTTCTTATTCCAAAGTCTTTGGACAGCCCTTTTTAAATGTAAAGTTGTATTTCCTGTTTAATATGCTTAACAAAGCAAAATCGAAACCCCCTGCAAGTACCCCCTGCAACCTGCTAATGCACCCCCGGGGGGTATGTCTACCCCTGGGTGGGAATCACTGGTCTATATAACGCTTGACATTTGAATTATACAACTGGCTGTTTGTTAGGCTGTCAAACCAGTGAAAATTGACTAACTGTGTGTTTCTGGGTAAGAACAAATTGCATTTTAAAAGCAGGATGTATCTTTCACTCTAAAATGAGTGGCAGGTGTTTCCAAGTTCACACACACACACACACACATAAAGACACATGCGTGTGGGTTGACAGGACCTTTGTCTTCACAGGCCACTGAGCTAAATGCTCAAGTGGTCCTATTGTGTTGCATTAGTCGTATCAGTCAGGGGTGCAGGAGCTTTTGTGCCCAAAACAATACACCCACACACTGGCAAAACAATGAGGCCGAGCGACTTCCATTCCTGTGAGACAGTCTACACAAAAAGTGCAGACAGACCCTTGACTACAAAAGTAGGCGTGCGCACGAAAGTACGTTTTCCCCTGAATGCGTCAGAGCGTTTAATTGCATAATCACCCAAAATGTTCCCTTACTGCTCTTGTGTGTGCCATTCTTTAATATTTTTTATTCTATTTCTTCATTCTGCCTTTTTCAGCCTCTCTCTGAGGTTTAACCGTTGATAAGCAGAACCCCGCAGAATTACGCTTGAGCTGTCCAAGGCAAACATCCATTGTGACAAGGAGGACATGAAGTCAAGTTCACACTTCCACACACCCGCCCTGCTGAGGGACTATGAGAGTATTTGCTGTTAGTAGCAGGACTCTTGGGTAGAGCTGCATTTGGAATCGCTTTATTCCATGAGGGAGCGACTGGCTATTAACAATAACTGCTCACCAACAGAAAAACAACCTGATTAGAGACAAACAGAGGGGGTGTATAAAACAAACACAACACGTTCTATAACAAAAGCTATAGCTGTAGCTTTCATAGCGTCTGTAGTTAATACCATATGCTGTCATATAGTCTGCCATTTGCTCCACAGTATTTAGCCACACCCAACTATACACTGAAAATCCTAGGAGAAGATTTTGAGTCATATTTAAAGAATGCCTTTGTTAAATGCTGGTGTCTGTGAGTGTGTGAGTAGGATGCATAATTCAGCGTAGCATTGGGCTCCGTCTGCACACCGAAACAGCGGTGTGCAGAAACAGCATTGAATATTTCATCACACGGATGCTGCTTTTGCTCTTGCACTCTTTGAGGCGCGGGTGCGTGAGGGTGAGGCGCGGGTGCGTGAGGGTGAGGCGCGCGCAAATGCTGCCCAACTTTTGACATTGTACAGATCCGCTTCCACAAAGAGCAAAGCAGTGGTATATTTACGCTTCTGAAAGAATGTTTTCCTTTTCTGTCTCTCTCCACTGCATCTGTCTAGTCTTCTACTGCATGTTTTTCATGCCTTTGGTGGCTTTTGAAATTTGAGGCAGCTCCCTTGCATAGAACAGAACATGTTTGCGAATTAAAGTTTCTCCTAAGAAAACTGGTTTTAAATGCATTTTTTAAGGAACTGTTGTTTGTAATAATGTAATATTTAAATGAGGTTTATCAAGGATGTGTAAATATTTGAATTTAACTGATTGCAATGCTAATTTTTTGGTAGAAATGGAATCACAGTATGGAAAAATAAAAGAAACTGTTTGACATTCATGACATTTATAAATGACATTTCTTATCATTTTTATAAATAAATTGACATTTTATCATAGGCAATGAAGAATGCAGGACATCTCTGTTGCTTTTTAAGAGCAACCAGATGGAGGCATCTTAGTAGACAGGATGTGATGTCAGCATTGGTTTTTGGCCTTGTTGTTGGGCCTCTGTCCACGCCTGTGAAGGGAGAGCTTTCCACACTTACATCTCTTTCTCTCTCTCGTACAGTGTGCAGTCAAGATAAATTTCAGCCATGCATGAAATATTAGCGTACTGGAGGAGAAAACACGTAAATATTTCACCACTTCACCCAAATCCACAATAGTGAATATTTATCTTGAATAATTAATGAAATGGCCTTAATTATCAGCTCCATCATGCTGAATCAGTCCAAGCATATTGAGCAGTTTTAGTGTTGCATAATTCGATAACAAGATCAATTGTCAGCCAAAGATATCCAGGGTGACTGACCTCAGATCAGCATTTTGGTTTTAGCTGAGAGGACCAAAAACTGGGGAAATGCCTGAATCTCTGCAACACTGATGAAGATTTGTTAATGGATTATTTACTATGCCAATAAGTGTGATACGTATTTTAATGATTTTTGTTGATTTTTATATCTTAAATATAAATGAATTCTCATTTAATTTTAATTTAGTTTATTTTAATTTTTTTAACTTGTCCCTTTTTATGTCTCCCTCCATTTCTGTATTTCTCAGTTTACCTCATGCAAAGTGCACACTAAATTCAAGGGTGTGGAGCCCTTAAATAAGGTAACTGACAGGTATGAAACTGGTATGTCCATGGCAGGAGTTGCTGTGTTTTAAATGTTAAATTAAGAGATGGAACACCTCTGTGTCTAAAGCATGTGAAAGCACAACACGCTCTGTCAGCATGTTTAAATCATAACAGAGATCTTGCGTCTATAAATGCAGCCCCTCTTTAATGCAAAGGAAAAAATATCAAAGGTAGAAAATGGCTAGCTAAACAAGTTGACTTTGCTAATCATGCTAACCCATCCCTAGGAATGCATAATGCAAATAAAGTTAATATACCATGTTACAGTACATTAATGTGCTTTAAACAATTCCAAAACAATAATATGGTACACATTTAGAAATCTGAGGTATTGCCATTGTACTATGTCAGAAAAAGGTGGCAAGTGTCATGTTTACAAAAAATTCTTCCAAATAAACTGTACTTTTTGTTTTATAAACGCAACAAATTTCTGTGTAAACGGAAAGTTAATTTGTACATTAAGTAAATAATTACTTTCAGTTCAACAGTTGTAACTATTTATTTAAAAATGGATTTATGAATAATTTACACAAATTTGTATATTAAAGGCCCATTTCGAACATCTCAGCTGTGTACAGTATGTGTGCTGTCAGAAAACACTTTCTGGAACAGTCTTATATTATGTCTATACACTACCTCCTTAACCTTTGACCATGCTAGTCACGTTATACACAATTATTTTAGTCCACATTAGCCCTGAGATAACAACTGTAGCTTTTAGCTTTCCTTGTTTACAACATAAAGCCATGCTGTTGCTGTAGAGTTCATCCACGATACTGTCAGCACCAGCATCTCTGTGAACCCACTACATTTCCCACTACGCATTAATTTCAAATCATATTAGCCATTGGCGGAAACTGCATTTAGCCTGTAGCTGATGCCGGCTTAATGTAGAGTGACAGGACTGTGCCAGTGCCCTACTCTGCCCACTGTAATGCCCAGCAGACAGCAAACCAGAGCAAAGCACTTCAATACTTAATACACAAATAAGGGTGTTTTTGTAATGTACCAGAATCTAAGGAACAAACTGTAGTTTAATCCAGCATTCTTTACAGGCTTTAGTTAGATGAGATATTTAATTAAAGACAAACAGAAACAAGACTTTCAGAGACAGAAGTACAGCTCAAGTGAGTAAAATATATTTGTCCACTGAAAATGTGTGGACAAATTGGCTGATCAATAAACAAACACACACAAATCATATTTATCGTACATCACCAAATATCGAGAGTGCATTATCTGGTAAGCATTGTGCCAGCTACCAATTTTGGGTTGTAAGAACATTATCCTAATGTTTCCTTTAAGTTACATAAACATTAAAAAAAAGTTAAAAGTAATTTGTATTAATGTTATTAATTGTATATTAGAACATTATTCAAACATATTTTAATTCTATAACTTTTTAAAATGTTCCACTAACAATGTAAAAAACTTAAATGTTAAAAATGTTCTACTGATGTTACTTCAAGAACATATTTTGATATATTAGCAGGGGCGGTTCTAGTATGTAAAACATCTGATCAACAAATTATTTGTTATTGAATCATAACACTATTTTTGCATATATTTGCATTTACATGGAGAGAAATAGGTTGAATTCAACAGGGCCTGCTGAGTTAAAGCCTGTTGTAATTTAGCTAATAAATCATTTAAGTATGACATCACATAAGTTCCTATGCTTTGACCAATCATATACAAATTATTCAAATGCAAAGGCTTATGGGTAGTCCTCCAGCCGCTGATTTGTTTTTGATCATTGAGAGTTATTAGCACTTACATTGTTAAGTGTTAAATTGAATAGATTTTAAATGTAAAAAAATGTAAGGAATGCAGAAAATTGAGTTATTTCCAACATTACCTGACATAAAGAAAAAGTGTTTAAAAAGTGTAATAAAGACCATCTGATTGTTTTATTAATACCAGCACTAAGGTTTACAGTGAAATGTAAATTATAAATTTTTCAAAAACATCAGAATTAAATGTTTTTAATTCTAACACCATACAGGGAATGTTGCAAAGGTAAATTATCTCCTAATAAAAATGCAAACATGATATAGATGTCTGGCATGCATATATGTGTGATCAATATTAAATACACTTCCATCTTTCCAAGGCTCATTTTCATTCACGTCAAATGAAATATGATTCCAGTTCTGACTAAATTGCCATAAAATTACATTTAATGTGTTGCAATAATTTAATTAGTTATAAAGAGAAAAACAGAGCAGGTTCATTATATTCTCTTTGTATATGCTGCATTGTGTGTGTGTGTGTGTGTGTGTGTGTAGTCTAGGTGCATTATTGTCTGAATATCTTCAGTTCATATCATTATTGTGCTTGCATGTGTCATTATGCACAAATGTCACAGTCTTTATCAATGATTCAGTTTGTTGTTTTGTGTGTTTGTGCATACAGTATCTGTGTTAGAGACTGTGGGAGTCAAAGTAAGTGAATGTGGTTTCTGTGTGTGTGTGTGTGTGTGTGTGTGTGTGTGAGAGAGAGAGAGAGAGAGAGCAAGCACAGTGCTTTAGAAGTAGATTGTGGGACATAATAAAAGATAAATCAGAGAGGCTCAGTTGTATTGGCAGTATGAAGAGTGAGCCAGAGACAGACACAGAATCTGTTATGAGCAAAGGCAAGAAGAACTGAAACTAGCACTCTCAATGTGTGTGTGTGTGTGCGCGCGCGCGCCTCTGAGATTAATAGTGATTTCAGCATGCTAAATTCTAAATTATTGAAACAGAGGAAAATGAATAAAGATTTATGATTCTTTGAGGCACAGAAAGACTTTCATAAACATGCCCTCTATCAGAGCAAAAAGTCACCCGCGCCATCATTATAAATCAAAAACTGCCTTTAAAGTTTTTCTGGTCTTTAGCAAGAAACAGAGAGCGGGAGCGCATAGGCGGAGCTAGGGGGGGACCATAAACACTAGCCCCAATGTGATTGGTCCTTTTAGTCTCCTGTCCTAAACAATGATTGGTATGGGAAGCCAAACTGGATTTCCTCTGGCCAGATACTCACGGCCCAGATATCTGCACGGCCCAGCAGTCAGCATGCCTTAAACAAGTGCATAGCGGTACAGACTGGTCTGAATAGCTGTGAGAAGCACAGTTGCTACGAAAAAGACATATTTGGCGAACCAGTGGGGAGTGCTGCGCTACCAGTTAGAATTCTCTATCACAAAGCCTTATGAGTCAAATGTCCCCAAATGGCTTGACGCTTAACTGAATGAGGTTCTTTAAATCTTAGAAGTTGCTCATTTAAATAAAGACTTTTATAAAAAGGTTATTCATTAGTTCCTGAGCCTTTGGGCCTTTAATGGGCCTTTCAGTCCTTGTTAAACTCAAGTAAGGAGCTGGTAAATTAAATTAGGAATATGTTTATTACCTAATTTGGTATTGGGGACAAAAATTTCATTTTGTCATCTTGACTTTTACATTGCTTGAAAAGAAAGTAGTCACAATGAGTTTCGAACCTACATTTTAAGTATCGTATTGATGTCGTATTAAAACGACATTGCTGTTCATGTTGGCCTCTCTGTGCCCCCACTCTTTAAAGAGACCTATAATTACCACTGAAGGGGGGTGTTTAACCACGAATTATAATCACGGAGAACTTAAAATTGAATAAAAAAATGTTGATCATATTTCTCATTTGTGTAGGCTGGAGTTTAATTGTCATGTTGTATCTTAGCTCTCACAGTTCTAGTAAAGTGTGGGAGCGTGTCGTGTTAGCAGATTGCTGATATTTCTGTGTATCTTACTTAATGATAATTGATCATGTTTTAAGGAACTACATTTAGTTATTTGTTTCCTAATGATGAGAAGAGGATGCAAAAAGAGGTCACATGCTTGTTTTGCTCTCTGTGTGCCAGCAAAAACAGAAAGAGATAGACTGATCAAGATAGGAAGAGACAGGGAGGAATGGTGGGGGGTTACATGGTCGTGTCTTTCTAATTGTGTGTCATTACTGTGAGACTCGCTGATTTGGGGGTTCATGCAGACGCTCATTTAGAAGAGAGAAAGAGGGCGATAGAAAGAGAGAGGTTGTTTCTCTCATTACTGGACACACAGAGCTGCAGGGGGTGATGGGAGCTCGTAAGGTCATGCAATGCCAGACACAAGTTGTCAGAAAGAGACTGGCATGCAAGCATTTCTGTGCCATAATTTATATTCAAACTGTACCAGGTATGTACAGCACCCTGCGGAAAAATCAAGTCAAAAATCTGCCATATGGCATTATAGATTATTAGAAGGAGAGGGAGTGTGACAGCGAGTGTGTGTGTCGGGGGAGGGATCGAATATCAGTACATACTGTACTGTAATGCAGCCTACCACAATCTTAGAATAACTTCTTCACTGCAGGAAATGAATCATTGCTTAAGTTGGCTTGTCAGTGTCTATCTGTCTGTGTGTCTGTAATGTTTCAGTGTAATTGATGGAAACAGTCAGCTAGGGACTGACCGCCCACCTGTGGGGGGGGAAACACATCCTGGTTCCATAGTTCATAGTTACATAATTATTCATTTCCATAGGGAAATTGAGGAAATTTCCAATAGGTTTGGCTGTTTCTAGAAAGAAAAATGTGCTGGAAAATTGTGTTTTCCATATTATATGATGCGTGGCCAACTGTAGCTGTAGGCTGTGCATGTCTTCATGGGTTGCTCATTTGACTTTCTTCAACATTGCACACACATCATGAGTTCTTTAAGCAACTAAAAGTTTGAATGGGTCACCCGCGGATTTTCGGCATAATGTATCTTAGAATGACCACTCATTGGATATGCTGGAAAAGCTAATTGAGTATTTAAGTGATTAATATTAGCATATGGTAAACTGCATCATGCAGCTAAATAATTGTAGATTTGATTAGTAGCATGAACATATGTTCTGATTACTAAGAGATTTGTGCTTTATGTGCTTGCATATAATTGACTGGCATCACGCAATGCATATGTTTAACCGACAAAGACAAACATTCTAACATTGTTAGAGAAAACTGGAGTTTCATAGTTCATAGTCAATTGCTAAGAAATACACTCATATGACCAGAAATTTATTGTTAGCATAATTTCATTGTCATTTGATCATACCACACACACACACACGTTTCTGTGCTTTGTGGGGACTTTCCATAGACATAATGACTTACCCTGTAAAACTGAGTATTCTGTCCCCTAACCCTCACAGAAACCTTTTTGCATGTTTAAAAAAGTATTATTTAGTATGTTTAATAATCAACTTCCCTCATGGGGACTGCTGACTGGTCCACACAATGGTAGAAAAACAACACCCACACACACACACACACTTTACTGGTTTTGTGGGCATATGTCCATATGTTCCAGTTTATAATCTGGGACATCTGGTCCAAACCCTCCTGTTCTCTTATGTTAAGCAGTCATCGATCACTCAGACAAAAGTCTGTGTATGAGAGCATGAAACTAAGAAAGAGGGAGAAGGTGGAGAAGTTATACACTATATATACTGTGTGTGTGTGTGTGTGTGTAAGGTGGGAGACAGAGCGTGTAAGCATGTTTTCATAATGACTGAGTGGCGTTGTTGAGCGTTTATGTAAGTTTAATGAGACAGTGGCTGTATAGTGCTTTATTTTTAATAAGGTAAAGATGTTCAGTGCAGGTGGGCCATATATAACCATCTGTGGAGGTGGGGGGAGGGGCAGATGCATTAGGATGTTGTAGGAGGCATAAGCACATGTGTCTTCTCAAGAGTATTATCAGAATATTGTCATCCTGTGCTGTGATGTGTCTGTCTGTAATGGTACACCCACAAATACACACACACACACACACACATTTTTTGTTGCACAAACATTTGATGGGAAATTTACTGGTTGGATGGTCAAACAACACACACAAATCAATCTCTATTAAATATTATGGATTTGTTTTGCAGTTTCATTGACTTCATTATGCAGGCATGATTCAGATACTGTGAGAACAAATATGATGAATCATTTCTATCTGGAATCGGCTGTATCAGTCTCTTTGCTTTTTGATTTGCAAGTCAATCTTAACTTTATCTTATTTAGAGCTGTCAGTATAATTCACAATGATCCAGGAATAAAACCACTGGCGTCTTGAGAAGTGATTTTTATGTTTAAATTATGTTCCTTTGGTCCTGTCCGTCCCATCACCAGTGATTCTTGCGGCGTTGTACTGAAATTCGACTTGCTGTAAAATTACAACTACCTTGCTTCTGGTTGGTTCATTTACAGGGGAGGCTGCTACTTGATTGATCCCGCCCCCACACTTAATTGTGACCATAGTAGGGAGAAACATGGGAGTTGTAATTTCACAGGGAGTCAGATTTCAATACTACACTGACGTTCCTTCTCCATTGCCAATGCCTGGGGTATTGCACCCATTTTTGCCGAACATGGTGAAGGCTGTAAAACACTAATTTGACATGCAAATTGCTCCACATTGTGTCTTCACTATAAACCAAACAAAACAGTCGCCCACGTTTTAAGATCAAAGCAAGGGAGTAGTTTTGAACAGCCGCTCATAATACGACACAGCAGCAGAAGACAACAGCAATTGAAAAGAGCATATGTGCATGTGAAAAGGGATAGACTCTGTGTCACCACCTTATAGCTTGTAGTTTGCAATGAGGGGGTCACAATAAGGACAAAAGCCCAACTTTTCTCGCTAAATAAAACTTATGAAATGTTTTTAACTTGACACAATCTTCAAAGCTTGCTGCTCATGCTCTGAGACATTGAAAAACAGCGAGATGTGATACAACATTTAAAGACATCCATCTGCGTGTGTAGAAGACATTTGCAAGATCGCATCTTGTCTATGTGTGAATATTATAATGTCATATAAATAATTTGGGACTGTCCATCAAAATTTGACTGACTGAAATGCTAGGCTTATATTTCCTTGCATCCACGACCTTGATGACATCAAAAGAACAGAAAAACCATTTCAGAGAAAGTTATTAGTTTACGAAAACATTTTCTTTTTCTTATAATCTTGCACCCTGAAGAATCACTCATAATAACACCAGGGACATTGAAGAAAATAATCAGGGTCAGTTTGGATTCACATTGCCTTTGAAGTTTAAAGAATGAAAGTGGCCTTTAGCTGTAATATTAACATTCTCTGTGTGTTTGTCCTTTGTCTTCCTGTAGGTGTGCGTGTCAGAGAGGAATTCCATGGCTATAAGGTACGTGAGACGGAACTTCTGTGAGTCAGTGCAGAGGTCATCGGGGTCATCAGTGGTCATGTGGTCCACACGTCTACTTTTCCTCTTCGCCCTCTTTACACCTGTCACACTCGGTAAGACACACACTCTCTCACACACACACATTTGTACAGCTATCTTTGTAAGGACATTTATTGACACAATAGAATTTCTAGCCCCTTACCCTAACCTTAACCAGCCCAGCTTACTGCCTAACCCTAAACGCTAACTTAAACTTAACCTAATTCCAACCATGCCAAACAAACAAACAAGTCCCAAACAAGTCTTAACCCTCAAACATCTCTTTAAAGGGGTGTCAGAAAGTGAGGACCTGCCAAAATGTTCTTTTTGTCCTCACTCCGATGGATTATGTGGTCACATTGGGTCACACAAAGATAGATGTACAAGTACACACACACACACACGCACAAAAGCCAATTATTCCCTTGTTGTGGTGTTTTCAGCAGAGATGGATAAATGAGATGTCTTACTGCTCTTATTTGATTAGGAATCCCCCCAACCTTGAAAAGTAGACTGTCAGATACAGACGAGGCAAATGAAAGCTGCACAGCTCCCAAATCTTCAATGAAAATTCCACAAAGTTTTTCATCTTATTAAAAGTTTTGGAAACTGCTAATTGAGACATCTCTACTCGGAGCAATAAATGATTCATGTGCAATCAGTACCACACATTCTTTATGATCAACACATTTTCACACAGAAACGCGTTTGTACACGCATATTGGGAGAGAAATTCGAAGCACACAAACACAAATAACTCTCAAAGCCTTTTAATAGATGCCTCCATTACAAGAAACACCGGAGTGAGGGATAAAACATAGCTAAATGATTTTTCTGTGAACGAACCATTTTATAGGGCGATCCATAACTATAAAAATTGTGTGAATGTGTGTGAACCTGTTAAAAGTGAGCAAGACAGAGTGCAGAAGTAAGAGGATCTGACAGATCAATAATCAGAGATGCAGGCGTCTAGACGTTCTATGTGTGTGTGGTGTGTGTGTTTTACACATGTGAGCCTGACCCTGGGTGCATGTTGGTTGGTCCCTCAAGGGGACCTTTAGCGTAACAGTTTGAGCTCAGAGGGCACTGGAGAATTGGCCAATGGGGAAAGGTTTGAAAAAACACCAGGAAAACGTTGAACCCAAGGGCTAAATGCATACATTTACATTTAATCATTTAGCAGACACATTTATTCGAAGCAATGAAGCGATTCATCCTAAGGAGGCAATAAAAAAAGATGACTTTTAAGATGACCTAAAAATTGTTTAAAATAAGAAAACAAGCAATAAAATAAGATATAACAAAAAACAATTCTTATTGTTTGGTTAGTTTTTAAGTAAATAAAAATAGGTTTGTATCTTTGTAGTTTTGCCAAGCGGTATAATGTTTTATTAGCCAGAAAATGTGAGTGAGAGGGCCTTCAGATATTGTTGTGGAGGTGAATATGGAGATCCACTGGGCTAGAAGACAAACTTTTTAAAAAAAAGAATAAATGGAGTGGGTGCATTCAACAGGCATCTGTCAAGTAGACATACTTCACCCATCAAATATAAAAATTCATCTTTTTTGTCATTGTTTACTTGTATGACTTATTTGCTTCTGTGGAGCACAGAATAAGAGCAGAATGTCCAAACTGCTTTTTCATTAATGAATGTGAACAGTGGCTGTCAAGATTTTCAAGGCAAGATGTTTAGTGAAAAACGAGTTCAATTTCAGTTTTTCACATTAAGCTATCATAGTACTTCAGATGACTTGGCGTTACAGTACACGAGTCATATTGACTATTTAATGGTTCTTTTTGACCTTTTTGTAGCCTGTAGTCCACATTCACTTCTGTTGTATAAAAGATAACTCAGACATTCTGCTAAACAGAACATAATAATAGAATTTAAAATTTTGGTGAACTGTTCCTTTAACAATCACCAACCACTGCTTCAACAACTGCTTCCCTTTCTCTCTCTTTCTCTTTCACTCATTGATGTTCTCTATATCTCCGTAATACACACACTCTCTCCTTTTTTTCTCACTGTCATCGATTGCCTCTTTTCTCTCACACTCACCTTCCAGTGGTCTCAAGGGCGCCGAAACACTGTTCCACCCTGACAGCAGCCTTCCTGCCTGCACTCAATCCTATTTAAACCAATAACCTACATTATACCCATAAGCCATTTCAGTTCCATACATTTAGCCCCGCCCACACACTTATGCACATACTCATTTTTGCTGGCCCTTGCTTTCTCTTTGAATGAGAAGAGCACTTGTCCTGTCAGTCTTTCGAGTGTGTGTATAAGGGTGTATGAACCTGTCGTTTAAATCTCGACAGAAACAATTAAAGTGATGTCTAAATCCTGAATCCTGATTGGATGATGTTCTCTCACCATAATGCTTTATTTGCTGTCTCTTCTGTCAGTACGTATGCAAATCAGAGGCAGCAGCTGAATATGAAATTAACTCATGCAGACAGTCAAGTGTCATTCACATCCCTCAGATTAGTTTCATAGGAGCCTGTGTGTGTCTGTGTCTTTGTCTGTGTGTAGCCATTAGAATGCTGTTTATTGTGTCTATGGCTATACATCATGCGGGTGAAAGGAGTTTTGCTCCCGTGTTGCTACGGTAACAGGAAAGGGGTGGCTGTAAAGAATGTAATTTTTTATTTAAGTGTGGTTTTGTGTGTTATTTAAAGAAAGATTATTTATTTTAAGGACGTGATAACTGGATAGATGTGACTTTTTGGGCAGATATGAGATCTTTATATCGTATAATGAAAGAATAATTCTCACAATAAACATGTTACTTTAATCAGAGCTTCACACTGATGATTGAATTATCATGTGTACAGTATGAGAGCAATTGTGAATGAATGAAAAATGATTGCAAGGTTTGATATTTTCTCTCTCTTCACAGTTTTGAGTCGGGCACCGGTGCCAATGGCTGTTGTGAGGCGCGAGTTGTCGTGTGAGGGTTATCCTATCGAACTGCGCTGCCCGGGCACCGATGTCATTATGATCGAGAGCGCCAATTATGGGCGCACAGATGACAAGATCTGTGACTCTGACCCCGCTCAAATGGAGAACACTCGCTGCTATCTGCCTGATGCCTACAAGATTATGGGCCTCAGGTAGAGAGATACATGCTCTGTATTCTTTTGTTCAATTTGTGTTAGTGTGTGTGTGTGTGTGTGTGTTTAAATATGTGGTCTACATAGACACAAATGTGTATAAAGATGTGTATAACAATGTAAACATGGTTTATGGGGGTACTTCCTGTGTCCTCATAAACTAAATTGCTTATAAAACATGCTACATTGTGAATTTTTGTTAATTAAGAAATGCCAAACATTTTCTGTATGGGTTAGGTTTAGGGTTGAGGGTTAGGGGATGGAATATACAGTTTGTACAGTATAAAAAATCATTACCATCTATGCAGAGTCCTCGCCAACTTGTGTGTGTGTGTGTGTGTGTGTGTGTGTTTGTTTGTGGTGTGTGTTTGTTAGTAAGTGGCCACATACACACTGCTAAATGAGCTAAATGAATCAGTTCAGGGGATTACAAATGTCTACAATTAATTTTATTATGAATACATTTTGAAAAGGAGTATATACCATATACCATTTTACATATTCATATAGCTGGTTACAGTTATGTTTAAATTGTATTTAAAATATTTTCCATAATCATGAGTAATCATTTCTCATCCACATTAGATCAGTCATATTTATATAAAACAATCATTTTATTAAAAACAGGATAAATTATTTGAGTTTTTGTTCCCCTCCCTAATTACATCGCTTGTATTCATGTCAGAATAATTATAAACCGTGATGTCAAATGACATTTGGAAAGTTGGAAAAGTTATCTGCTGCTTTTCATGCTTGATTAGATTTGCCAAGCATAACATATTCAGTACCATCATGTACAATAAACAGAACATATTAGCTCATATTATATGTTAGTCATAATGTATAAATGCACCTAAAGACATTTTTCTTTGCCTGATTAAATGTTATGAAACAGAAAAAAACAAAAAATAACCTTTCTAAGCTGAAAAAGCAATTTTGTCCTGGACCCTGTGATAACAGAACCCACTAAGTGTCCGCTGTTGTATAGGACACTCATTAAAACAATGGAAAGTGTGCTCACCCATACATTTTGTTCTGGCCAATGAAATTTTGCACCCGTCTTGGCTATAGTTATCACTGTGTCAGCCGTTGTAATTTTGACTCCTGCAATTCCGTACACGCACTGAATAATAATTTTAATGTGGTTGTCGCTCAGAACTTTGCAGTATGCCAGTCAGTTGAGTTGAGCACATTGTTGAGGGCTGACATGTCGACATTTTGATTTATAGACATAATTAACACACAAGAGTTTAATAAAACAACAGGAAAAACACGTTGTGTTTCAAAAGCAGGTGTTCTGGACAAACAACACCAGAATATATATTTGTACTGCATTATTATCAATCACACAGGAAACAACTCAAACGTACACATTTGACAGCATCCGCATTACATAGCCAGCCCAAACATCAGCTGCACTGTTTCCGTTTTTTAATGTTGTTTAGGAGGACAAATTAATTCAGCTTTGCCTCCAAACAGCGCAGATGCGGCTTAGCTGAATAGAAAAACAGAACCCACGCGGAACAAACCCGTTAGCATCTGCGTCACGAAAAGGAGCATTATCGCTTCGGTTTCCGGCTAACATCAAGAGCACAGCTTGCTGTCTGTCTGACCTTGACTTTGATCGGGACGACGACCCGGCACCCCATGGCACAAAAGAAAAAATGTAGAGGAATAGAATCGTATTTTCCGCACGGTACGCGTACCGATGATCTCAGTCTATGAATGGATGTGTCACGCTGTGTTACGCCACGCCTTGCCTTCGTAAGAGATTCATAAAGTTGCCAATTCTACTGAATGTGTTTAATTTTGAACTGGATAGATTTAATTATATATATTTTGTGCTCATTCATAATTATAAATTGGGTGCTTGTGTTTAACCAGTGGAAAAGTGTAAGGGAGTGAGAGCGCCATATCTTGCCCCAAGCTTGCCTGTTATACCACCTGTGTGTGTGGCCAGCTGCCACACACACACACACATACACACACGTACACACACAGCCTCAGGGTAGACCAGAATGTAAGATCCAATTAGCAAGGCCATAGACCATACCCAGAGTCAGTGTGGAGGAAATGACCATTTATGAGTTCTTTTTTTAAACCCACGCACACACACAAAACCCTAAACACATGCTCACGTTCACATGCTCTTATCCGAGGCTGGATTTTGATCTTTGGATGCTGCCAGCTCTCTCTGATTAACACACAAGAGATGCGTTTTTCATTTTTTAGCTTTTATAACACTCAGCTGCTAATGTGCAGTGTATAATTCCCATAGTGGAATTAAGAAACGTTTGGAATCAGAAAGCAAGACAAGAGAACAGAAGATTTTGCTTGTTTTTCCTTTGTGCTGCTCTGCTGCTTTTTATAGAAGCTGTGGCTAGATTCACACGTCATTTATCATTCTCCACCTCATCTCTCTCTCTCTCTGTTTCTCTCTCTCTGTGTGCCACTTGCACTCTCTCATTTTGTCTGACCTTTATATCTCACTCAGTCTGGTCTAATGTATTCACAAAATGTGTGTGTGTGATGCTGGGCTAATGCTCTAATCAATGAGGGGAGGTAATTGGAAGGTGATTGTTTGGGAGCCCCTTATCCAAGATCTGTTGGCAGACACAATATATTACACAAAAAGATTTCAACTAGCAGATCTGGTGCAATTCAGAGTGGAGAAAATGGAGCTGGTATCACATGGTGCATGCTAAACAGCTGTTCCAGAAATTAAAATAGAAAGAGAGCTTGTGATTGGTCAGAGTTTGATCTTCAATCATTCATCATGTTACTTTTGCCTACTGTCATTACTGTAATGTGGAACAAAATTATGAGATTTTTAAATTCGTAAGTGTACATCACGGTAGTATTTGTTGTACTGAATGTAATACACACAGATGTTAATCATACAATTACAGTAAATATTACAAATAGTGTTGTTATAAAAAATGTAACTAAACATTACAATAAAGAGAATTACATTACAGTAGTGAGAATTTCGGAGGAAAATGTGTATAATTGTCATTAAAATAATGCAGGAAAGACGTGCCCTCAAAATAGGCTTAATCATCTTTATGCCATATATAATTTCTTGGTATTTTTTATTGATTTAATTAAATATAAGTTCAAATATATTTTAACTGTAATATAAATATTTTACATTTTATAAATATAGGTATTCTTTGCATTCACACAAGTACTAAATTAAATTTATTTTAGAGTTTTGTGGCTTATAGTTTTAAGGCCATCAATATACTTTTGTGATACAGCAGATATAGCACTTAAAAAGTCTTTCTTTTCTGGAGAAGGAACCAAAAATACTGATGACTCATCTTGCACGCCCAGACATATGCAAATTTCTGTTGAATAAAATGCTTTCTCGATTGCAGAGAAGCTGTCCCGCTTTCCCTAAATTATAAATACCACCTGTCTCTGACTAGCAATAACAAGTTGCAAATTTCAGGTTTGTCCGTGTGTGCCATTGATTGCACTACAGCTCATACTTTATTTGTTCTTAATTTATTTACAATTTTCTTTCCCAACCATCAATTGATTGTGAAGGAAAAGGTTTGTTCGTAATAAAGTAAAAGCTTTTGGCAATTTAAAAAAACAAAATTCTTTCAATATGTTTCCTGCTCCAGCTTTCTGTTTGGAAATACGTAAACACAGGAAAGAAAACTACACTTGACAGAACCATTTTATTGGTTCTTTAGGTTGCTGAAGAAATTTCAAGTGTAAACATTATATCCACATTATCTTATTTTTGATGGTGATGTGATATTTGACGTCCTTCTTCAGGGATAGATTTATGGTTGTAGATTTGGGACAATCTGGAATGCTCTGTCAGAACAGATGGTACATGGTACAACTGCAGGACTGTGTGTACCAGGGACAGACGTATTTTGATTCCTTTTAGTGTCTATCCTTACCTCTGATGCACTTCATAGAATTAGTTGTCATGGAAAAACAATGATTAATGTCACTGTCAGAAAAATTCCCATGTATGATAAACAGCAGGACTATTCAACTCCTGTTCTGACAGAGCCACAGTCTTGCAGAGTTTGGTTCAAACCCTCATTAAGCACACCTGATCAAGCTTTTTAAAGCTTCAGGCTTTGATTAGGGCTAGACCTAAACTCTGCGAGAGAGTGGTTCTTCAGGAGCGTTGAACAGCTCTGAAATAAAGTTATAAAAATAAATAGGTTTTAAATGCTAATACACTCCTAATGAAAGACATTGATTATACTGGTACTGATTTTGAAATGTTAAAATGTTTTAATTTTCTATTCAAGAGACCTTCACCTTATAGGGCCTGTTTTGTTACAGAGAGATTTTCCAAACCTGACATGACACCATGTTTGTTTGTGTGTGCGATCAGTATCAGTTTATTCATACATATAGGAAACCCTCTCGTATCAGGTGGATGTTTTTCAAGGTCAGTGGCTCTGTACTGTCCATCCGGAAGATGCTCATGTATTTATGTGACATTCACTGCCTCAGTCTATTTACTCAGCTCCTGACTGCAGCTTATCTGATCAAATTCTGGGTGTGTATGTGAACACACCTGGAAAACAGATCTTCATTCTCTTGCTCTTCACTTCTCCTCACTTCTCTTTACTTCTCTCCTCTCCTTTCCTCTCTTAAATTAGGTCATATCTGAGTGTAGCACACTACCACACAAGAACTGTTGCCCCGGAAACCAGAGATGCCCCACAGCACTCTGGGAGTATGACTGTCACACTCACTCAGCACAGCAATTAGAGCCCACACACAGTTTTAGTAACACACACTCAACATACCTGTATCTATATTTACAGAAATGCCAGAAATGCATCCTTTAAAAATTCCACTGTCCAGAAAACAGAAAACCTCCAGACTGCCCCATGTCAAAATATAATTTTGTGAAGCTAAGCTTGAAAACTTAGTAGTTGTGTGTGTGTTTTGGTGTGTGTGTCTGTATTTTAGAGCGCCCAATGGGCTTGAACTGGAAGGTTTCCATGGTTACCCATTGAGGGAGATATACTTGGTTTTAAGATCATTGTGTATGTGTCCTTTGTGTAGTGTGTATAGGTGTGTGTCTGTTTGTTTCTTTATAGTGTGTAATGATGAAATATGACAGATGTTATGTCACGGTCATCCCTATGTGTGTGCATAAGTGTTTCAAGTGGAATATGTCAAAACTGTCTCTCCCTCTTCCTGTGGTTTATTTTCCTCTTTCTTACTGCCAGAATTCATTTTGGTTTGTATTTTCTATCCCTACATGTACATATGACCTACATATGCATTAGATTAAAAGAACGGCAGGGATTCTGGGCCCCTGGGAGGGGCCGGTGAGCTATGTCTCACACACTGTGCTGGGATCTTCCCACACACTGAGTTTTATTGAAGATGTTAAATAAATGTATCTTTTTTCTTTCATTTGAAGAAAACTGTATTTCAGGGCTCATTAAATTTTATTGTATATATTGAACAGGTGCATATGGTTCATATGCCTAATGTTAGATTGATAGTGAATGAACAAATAGCCTTACTTTATCTCTATGCATATATCACTGTCTCTCTCTCTCTCTCTCTCTCTCTCTCAGGTGTAACAACAGAACCCAGTGTGCAGTCGTTGCCGGACCTGATGTTTTTCCTGACCCATGTCCTGGAACATACAAATATCTTGAGGTTCAGTACGAGTGTGTGCCATACAGTAAGTACACGCACACACACACACACACACACACACACACAAACTTAATCAGCTATACTTGTGAAGACCTCCCTTTGATCACTGTTCTTAAATTTACATGTATGCGATTAGCTGTTGCTAATTAGCGATGCTTGCTAAGTACTATTGCTCATACTAATACTTGGATAACCCAAAGTATTAAACTTCACCATGTATCTCCTTTCTTTGTGTTCAGGTTTGTGATTTTTACCTGGTGGTAACAGTATTAATTACCCAAAACACCTTAGCAACCACATAGAAAAGAATACTCATGCAGCTGCATGACATTGTCTTGCCAAACAACCACAACAAAAAACCCTGCCAAGCACCACTCATATTCAAAAATAAAACAAATTAATTGCTAAGTAACCTTTCCCCCTTCCCCCTTTTGAAGTGTTAATAAGGGCATTTTTGCCAATTTTTTGGTCTATTTATGAATGTTTATGAATACTGATTGAATACTAATTAAACTTCATCGACAACATCTGCAGCATAATGTTGATTAGCACAGAAAATACTTTCACATTAGTCTCATGCCAACATGTACAGTGTTTGTTGCCTGGCCCTATGTATCTCCATTGTACATATATTACAATAACCACAATTTTTGCTTATTTAAAAAAACTGAGGGATTAGTCAAAATTATTTTTTGTGGTAATCAAAATTAGGCCACAAATGCTTTTGATAGAGCTTAACTTGAATTCCTCATAACATTCCTTTCAAATGTTTGAGGGGATTTTTAAAGAATTTCTCCCTGGTAAGTATAGAGAAACACTCAGACGCACACAGACAAAAGAGCCCAGTATTGAATCCGTTAGCTCAGGTTTATTCAGTGACTCACTGTCAAATTTGCACCTCAAGTTGATCTGAAACATGAGAGGTTTTTAGCAGCTTAGCTTTGCAGCGTTTGCTGCCTGACACCTCATCCAGATTTGTCACCAACTTTCACAGAAGAAAATATATGTTTATATATATATATATAGTTGGTGACAAATGCAAATGTATCACAGTGTGTGTACACACACTGTGATACATCTGCATTTGGCTGCTGTTATTCATCTGATGTCCGGCCTCGTCCCATGCCCTGACTCGAGGAAAACAGCCTGTCAATCATCGGGGGGCTGAGCGATATGGTTTCAAGTTCTCACGGTTTCCGTGGGGTTGGTGTTCCAATCTGGGGTGGCCATGGCAACGGTGACGATAAATTAGTATCATATGACTACAGCATTGGCAACAGGAAAAGACTGAATACACTCCCGCACTTTGTCTCACCTACACGGTCACACACAGAGTCACAAGCGGGTGGAAAACCAAAGCCGTGGGGGGAATTTCTCGTAAATGAGAAATAGCACTTGAGAACTTTTAAGCTAAATGACAGAAAAAAACACATTGGCAGGATGTATATACATCCTGTAAAGCTGTCCCTTTATCCTTTTGACCATAAATTGCACTGCGTGTAGTGGTCACGGAATGTGTGTGAGTATTCGTAAGTCCATCTGGTCAAAAACACCCTTTTTTTTACACAATCTGACTAATTAGTGGGGGGTTCTGTCGCACACACTAATGCAGTGTCAGGCATGAACTCACATATGCAGGTAATTTAATTACCTCAGTCTTAAAGACCCTTGGGAACGTGTTCCAAATGTTTTCTTGAGGTTTTTCTGGCTTTCTCTTTTCCCCATGATGGAAGAGTTGGCAGAATTCCAGTCAACCTTTCTGCTTTTGGCCTCAATGTGGGACGTCTGTTTTACCTACACACTTAGAAAACTTCACCCATTATACAGTTCCTGCTACTTCGATCTGTGTGATGAACTACCATATTTATGGACGGGAACGTTTTTTTATTTTTAAATCTCAGTCTAGGAATGATATGTGTAAGTCATCTCCTATTCTAGTATAAAACTGTGAGTAAACTGTTTGTAAGATGATTTCCTTGAAGTCCAAACATGGCTTAGGTGTTTGTGTAAGTATTCTGACAAGCTTAACCCACCAATCAGAAACCTGTTTAAAGCTGCAATCCAATTAAACAAATCAGTTATTGATTTTTTTACAGTATTTTATTCAGATTTTAAAATTTTCTCCTTACTTTACCCTGATTTAAAACGGTAAGTTTATAATACTGATATATAATTTGAGCTGTTGGGTCCAATTTCACAGGAAATGTCAGTTTAACTGTCAACTACATAAGCACCAAAAAAGAACCAGCTACTATATTCTATGTGTGTGTGTGTGTGTGGCTGCTAAGAATAATGAAGTTTGTTCTTAAGGCAGTTGCTTGGAATTGTAATTCAACCACATAAAAAATAACTCACAAGTAACTTGCAATTTTATGTTTCAAACAGAGATAGTGACAGAGAGGCAAAAGTTACGGAGTTTAGCTTAAAAACAATGATTATTTTGGCAGTCTGTTTGATGTTGCTAAAGACTCAGAAATTATACTTGGCCTTTAATGATTTTAGTAAACATGCTCAAGAGTCTGTATTCAATCGGTCATTCTGTTTCTTGTTTGTGATTGATAGGGAACTAGTAGAGGAAGTTGTAAGCTTCCAGCGGGGCTGGAGTTCAGCCAGTTCTTTATTCATTATCACTGACAGCAAATGACTATCTGTTATTGATCCCTTATAATGTGACTGAAACTTGACTAGTTGTGTGTGGGAGACATAATTGCTTCTAAATCAGATCTTTTGGAATGCACACACACACACACAAACACTCTCTCTCTCTCTCTCATTCTGTCTTTCTCACTCACTCCCTCACTCCCACTATTTATTGAGTAATGCATTAACAGTTCATCCTCATGAATATTTCATAGATCGCACACACGCATACACTGATACACTGATAAAAGATATACATTTAACTGTCAGGATTTTTGTTGCATTTAAAACCGTAATAGATTTTAAAAAATAATCAAAGTATTTATACTTTTTTGGTAAAATAAATCTACAAATGCGTTAGTTTTCTCTTTACAGTACATTGATATTTATTATTAAATGTAAAGTATTCTAACTGAAGAATTTACACAGTTTAAATTTGAAATAAAACTTGAGGGAAGTACTGCACAGCATTGTGGGAATTTACCGTCATGGTGGTAAAACTGTGCTGTGTTTATGGTCTTTTTTCTATAAATCTTACAAAAAAAATTCCAATGTGAAGCTTGTTCAATTTAGATAGTCTTTCATCCATCTGCCAAGAATGCTGGCCAAGAAAAGCAGCTCTATAACACCAGACAATTTTGTGGATGAACTCCGTTTCTAGTTTGTTTTTTATACATTCATTTATCTGGTTGATAGTCTAATGTCACATGGACACTGTATTTGTTTTCGAAAATTATGATCACATTGTTAATGGAATTTCTGAGGTACAAATGAAGCGCATTTTACTACTTTCACGAGATTATGATAAGATATGATGCACATTACGTACATGTGGAATTGAATTACTGTGAAGTATTTAATATTGCATCATTAATCTGGTGTCTCTCTCCCTCTCTTTCTCTCTTCCTCCCTGTTGTGCACGCAGAAGTGGAGCAGAGAGGTAGGTCCATTACTTTAATGTAATTTAAGTATGTAATTCACTGTCAGGCTGTTATGGTGTTATTTGATACTAATGACAGATTGGCGATCAGTAGCCCATAATGGTTTATATTAGGAATGCGGAGGAGAAACCTGATCTCAGACCAGAGCTTTAGTCTTTGAATTAGACCTCTTCTCCCAGTATATCTGGTGGTTTACCATGTATCAGATGTTCAGGGTGGTGTTGCCACTGTTAAGAACATTTAACTGCCAATTGTGCTGACCACAAGACGTGGCACTTTTAAAATGTGAAATTGATGTCCTGCATTATGGCATTTAAATGGACTGAAGTAAATCTAGACAATCAGGCCTTAACATAATAATTCAATTTTCTGTGTAGCTACAAGCAAACGTTAAATAATGCTTCAGCGGTTATCAAACAGTGCCGTCGAAAGAAAGCTTTTTGTTTCAGGTTGTCCTGATTTTGATTAAGATGCCGTGCACATTCCAAAGCTATTCTTAACTGGACAATATGCGCAAAATGTCATTTATACGCTGCGTTGAATGTGCGATTAGGAATCAGAATGACAAACATACTTTTAATTTGAGTTAATATAGCAGTAAGCCGAAAGAGGCTATGTGTTGCTGTGATAAGGGGTGTTCCTAAAACCCCGTACCCGTATAAAAATCAATTCTTGGACTCAAGTGGCTTATTGCTGCTATGAAACAATGGAAATAGCCGTAAGATAAAAGACACAGACGGTCATAATAATAAAACGTTGCATTTATTATTAACAGTTATTGAAACAAACAGTTTATCGGCCAAGAGATGTAGTTCATTATACTAACTGGTGGCTGCTTGTTGTTGCCGCGCAAAGTAGTAACTTTGTATCCAGTCGCTATGTAGTCATTAATGTGTTACCTGTGGGCATTTATAGTCATTTTAAAATACCTTTTGAACGTGACTCAACAAATCAGAACTATTTGTTGTAGAAATAGGCATTTATATGTTTAGATGTACGATACAGTCATGTTTCATAGTCAAAAGTAACAAATAATTTAATAAACAATAAGCAATAAAAATGACAAAATTGCATTGTTCATTAAAGGCCAGAAGAAGTTCCTGTATTAGGACATTATTAAAACATCTACAACAAT
This sequence comes from Botia almorhae, assembly GCA_036877575.1. Taxonomy (NCBI): domain Eukaryota; kingdom Metazoa; phylum Chordata; class Actinopteri; order Cypriniformes; family Botiidae; genus Botia; species Botia almorhae. The sequence continues at coordinate 109,112 of JAZGTJ010000119.1, read as the reverse complement.
AAAAGGAAGCATCCAGTAATAGTTAAAATACCAGCCTCACTTCCCATGAGGATGTTTTTATTCTGGGAACGGAATGGTGGGAAAAGATCGTTGCCACATTAGACATTCTGTGGGACTGTTTGTGTGCTTCATTCTGTGTTTGCATTTGACCGTGTAAGCATATCTGCATGGCTTCCAGGAGTATCAATATAAATCAAAAAGCGCAAAAACATTAGGCATCCACATACACACACAGTTATTCACAAAGGCACATATTATTTAAGATATACATGACAGCCTGGGCTTGCTGTGAGAAGGGTGGCTGACCCTGTGTTTAGCCAGTCTCAACTGTACTTATTGGTCATTGATTTTTCACAATACTTAAAAAAATGTAGCTTGCACTACTCCCAGGGGAATTTTCCCAGGGGAAGAAAATATCATTGCTATTTTTTCCAGCAATATATTGTGGGAAAGTTCATGAAATACACCCATTTTTTATACAAAATCACAGTGTTGCAAAATGTGATTCTCTTGGACGAATAAAGGTTGATTTACATAAGGCTTAACAGCTGATTATTTTCGTCCTCATATTTAACGTACCAGGAATAATAAGGGGACGCCTGAACAGATAACCACCGCCCGCATAAACCCTCATACCGTGTGAATTTTCCTCGGGGTTAGTGAAGTCAGCGTGACAGATTTTCAGATGCTCCTGTGGGATTCTTCAGGAGTCATAAACTATAAATCGGTCTGCTAGTCATTAGATGTGGTTTAATAGATGTTTGTCTCTCTCTGCCTAAAGCCTGTAGCTTTCTGATCATTTCTGCTGTGGACCATCCCATTTGACAACATTTGTTAGTGTTTTTATATATGCAAATATGTGTCAATGTTTTTAGATATTCAAATCTGACTGTCTGCCTCCCTCTTTCTCTTTCAGTCTTTCTCTGTCCAGGTGTATTAAAAGGTGTTTACCAAAGTGAACACCTTTTTGAATCTGACCACCAGTCTGGGTCATGGTGTAAAGACCCTTTACAGTCATCTAATAAGATCTACTATATGCCCTGGACACCTTACCGCACAGATACACTGACTGAGTACTCCTCAAAAGAGGACTTCATTGCAGGTCGCCCCACTACAACGTACAAGCTACCCCATCGGGTGGACGGCACGGGGTTTGTGGTATACGACGGCGCGCTCTTCTTTAACAAAGAACGTACGCGCAACATTGTCAAATTCGACTTGCGAACTCGTATCAAGAGCGGCGAGGCGATCATCGCTAACGCTAACTACCACGACACGTCGCCGTATCGCTGGGGTGGAAAAACTGACATTGATCTGGCAGTGGACGAAAACGGACTTTGGGTAATTTACGCCACCGAGCAGAACAATGGACGAATCGTTGTGAGTCAGCTTAACCCCTACACGCTTAGAGTTGAGGGATCATGGGATACGTCGTACGATAAGCGATCCGCCTCGAATGCTTTCATGATCTGTGGGATCCTCTATGTGGTAAAGAGCGTTTACGAAGACGATGATAACGAAGCATTGGGGAATAAAATCGACTACATGTACAACACGGAGAAGAGTCGTGAAACACACTTAAGCATTCCATTCCCGAATTCCTACCAATACATCGCAGCTGTTGACTACAATCCCAGAGATAATTTGCTCTATGTGTGGAACAACTACCATGTGGTCATCTATTCTCTGGACTTTGGGAACAATGACAACAGACTCGGCTTTGGTGAGTTTAACTTTAATGTTGACAAATCTGTGCTCTGTGTTTTTCCCATTGTGACAGTATTTATCACCTTTGTCAGTGATTGGTGAACCAATTAAGTGCCCTTACTGTAGCCACACCCACTCTTTTAAAAGAATAGGAATAGTTCACCCTGAAATGTAACTGTCAATCTGTTTATTACACAATACTGTACTATACAGTACACATATTATATAGCACAGAAATTGTATGGTCTGCTTATGTGGTGCTTTAATCGTGTATTTTTGGGTGATTTTTTCCTTTAAGATAGACTGAAGAACTTGGATGTCACATGTAATGTTATATGTAGTGTGCTACTCTGTGATTCCGAGACACAAATCTGATTTGAACAGCTAAACTCAGCTAGAGTCTCTTGTCATTTTCACTCACATATACAAGTACTCATGTCAGGTGGTAAAAGAGACCTTTAGGTTTTTTCCCGACTTACATTTTCTGAGAAAAATGTGATTGTATTGGTAGTCACAATCCATTAGCAATGTTATTTTATTACTTTGTTGTATCCCTCCCTCAAATTCAGTGTTGGGGCATTTTATGGCCAGCTTGCCAGGTCAGCTGAACTGCAGCTGAATTAATGATTATTTACAGTGTAAACCAACAGTTAATAACTGCGGCATCTACTAACATACACATTAGAGCCGAGCAGAGTCTGTGTTTTTACTCTTAAATGGTCCAGTGTGAGCATGTTGTAAAAAAAATCCCAAATAGATTCTAACTTGTTCTGTCAGTTCATTACCGAACATTTCACAGACACAAACAAGGCGCTACCAAACTTGGAAGCTGTGTTGATTCTTACAGAAATTAATGCTTTGTTTTTGAAACTGTTCTCCAAAGCTGTAAACAGCCTTTTACAGCCTATAAAAAAATTATAAACTACAAGTACAGGTGCAAGTGTGTATGTGTGCTTGCTAATGACCCTGTCTGTATTCATGTCTGTATTAGCATACTCCACATCAAAGGTCTTGTTCGCGAGTTAGAACAGGAGTATTAGCTACCTGAGCTAATGCAGATCTGTGTCTAATGATTAAATCAAAGAGAATGTTGATATAAAAACACCAGCTTTGTGTAGTTCGGGTTTTAATTAAATTTTATCATGGCTTCATTAGTATTTAAAACATCGCCTGCCGACAACCGTGAAAAAGAAAAACACAACAGCAGCGACTTTTTGAAGTGTGACGGAGAAGAGATTGTTCTAGTCATAAAGCCCTGCTGCATTGCGAAGACTTTTAAATAACTCCTCATCAGAGCCTTATTCTAAGTAGCCATAAACACTGTGTTTTATTTGTTAACCATTTACACCTTTATATTAGTCACAAACGTCTACACAGAGTAATGACTTATTACAGAAAGATGTGTGTTATTTGTTTCAATAAATAACAATAAATACTTTTTCATGTTCATGAAGATAAATTAATAGATAGGGCTAAGCACCGTTTTTTTAACCCTTTTATGCGTGAGTTCAAAATTTTCAGACAGACCCCCCAGCAAATGTATATTTCATACAAAATATTTATCAAATTTTTACATGTATTGTTAAATGAAAGATTTTCCGATTGGTTAAATATGTACAAATTTTTATAATTTTTTATAATTTTCACGTTAGATGATTGGTAAGTTATCACGGGCACCGCGATTTGTCCGGGAGACAGACTGTGCTTTAAAACATGAAAGTATCTAGCAAACTGAGAGAGGAATAGAGTAAACATTATAATTACCTACACAATCAATAACAGGAATAAAACATAACCGCACGTTGTTTGAAAGGTTTGTTTTGCCTTCGTTATATATAAACGATATATATTTTCCTATTACTTCTGTGATGCAATAAAATATGAAGTGTAAGAAATATAAAATAACATAACATTTTGTTTGAAAGATGCTTTTATCGTTTCATAAAAAGTATAGACTATATATAGAAGTAAGCGCTAGAACATAAAGCGTAGAACAAGCGTAGAATATAATGTATTTGAAAAGCGCTATACAAATAAATGTCCGTTAAAATTGAACTTATATATGTTTATTCATGGTATTTGTGTTTCTATTTATCTGTGATCGTGCAACATAATTTGAAATAAATTAACATTACGTGACTGAAAACGCTAACAACTGTGACACATAATAAGAAGGGTTTGAATATTTTTATTTGAATTTAGTAGGTGATCACATGCCCACTGAACGTTCTAATCACACCAGTGTAATCGTTTGCTCCTGGGCCCAGCCAAGAATCATCACACCAGTGTGATTGTAAGCGTCAAAGGGTTAATAAATGAATAGTTCATCAATTTGAAAATTTTGTCAGTTGTTTAACATCTTCATGTTGTTCCAAAATCTGCAGAACGTTATTTCCTTTGTGGTATCAAATTAGATATTTTGAACAATGTTCACACGGGTTTTATACAAAGATTACAGTGATCTTAAAGATCTTATACAAAGTTCAAAGTGACCACGGCACCATAACAGGGTGCAACTTATGTGTATCTTCTGTCTTCTGAAGCAATAGAAGTAATTCATGACTGGGTCATTAAATGAGATAAAGAGTGATTTGTGAATGAATCGATTTAATATGAGCAAAAAATTTATTCCAGTTTGTGAAGTGGCTCAACTGGTTCATTGAGACAAACCGGTTTAAAAGAATCATTTATTCACTAATCCAGTTCTTTAGTTTCACTCACTGTAATTGGAGCGAATCTCAACTTAACAGCTCACTGGTTTTATTTAATGGTTCATCAAGATTAGCAGTAAATAATGTCTTAAATTTCAGACTGTTCCTGTTCTTCAAGTTTTCATGTGGTCTCAGAAGACCACATAATATACATAATTGGCATTAACTATTTTATGGTAGCTTTTTTCAATATTTTCAGATACTGATGTGGTATTTAAAAATAAAGAGTAGCATTTACATTCTTTGAAATTTGTGTCTCACTGAAAAAAATAACAGCATGCGGCTTCGGAATGACATGAAGGTGAGAAAATAATGACAGGATTAGCATTTTGAAGGAACTATTCCTTTAAGCTTTGTTGATGTACTGCGTGTCCCTGACCAAGCGCTGAGCTGAGTGCATTTCTGATGGCGGATTTTAAGTACTTCAGAAAGCCGCGCCGTTCAGGTCATCCGGGAGGACATTTAAAGATTCAGAGCTACAGCAACAATAAAGAGAGATGAATAGATTGAAAGGGATTATGTTTGCCCGCCTGTAAGCTTTCTCTCCGTCTCTGTATCTCTGACTTTCTCTCTCTACTTTTCGTCTTTCTTTTTTCTCTTCCCGGCCTCTCATTCTCAACCTTTGTCTTTATGTCTTTTATTTTTTCTCTTCAAATATACACGCGCTACAGTCCATCCATAATTTACAGGCGCTCTCTTTCTCTCCGAGGCATATTGGAACAGCTCACTGAAAAGACTGATTGAAATTAAATTAGTTCCGCTCTGCTAAGCATGTGCGCAGAAGAGGTACAAAAACATGCTCATGCACACGTGTTTCATGTGTAACGCTTACTGTCTCCTCCTTGAACACATCTTGAAGACATCTAATAATTTTAGCTTGTAAGAGTGGTTCGATCATGTTTCCATTAGGTAACAAAATCTTTAAAAATGTTAGTTGAAAGTTTTAGGAACGTTCATTTATTAATGTTTTTGCTTGGTTATAGAAACGTTGTTTAAATATTTCTTAATTCTGCGACTTTTTAAAATGTTCTGAGAACATTTCCTGGGTTCTGATAGATGGGTTACTGCAGAGGTGATATGCCTGTAATCTGCTTTACTTTAAAGTGTGCTATCAACTCTCTCTCTCTCTCTCTCTCTCTCTCTTTCTCTCTTTCTCTCTCTCATACCCGGAGTCTTCTTTCTCCTCCAGGTTTGCTTCAAAGTCTGATGCTAATGTAATATGTTGGGATTGGCACGGTGGAAAGTATAAGTGGAATGGCCTCTGAGCTCCTTTAGTGGAGTGGAGACTTCTGTTCTGTGCCTTTATTAAATGAGAAAATGTCTTACATATGGTTAAAACTCTTTCACTGGCAATTACAAGCCAGCACAGAGGGAAAACTTTATTTAAACCGATCTGCAAAAACAAGAATGTACCTGGATTTGCCAGCAGGGAGTTCAACACACAGATCAATCAGTAATAGAGTGATGTTCGCACTCACACTTGTGTACACTCCGGAGCACAGTAACACTCGCACATACATACTCGCACATACGCATTAAGGCTCATGTACACTGGTTTATGTACATTTAATCACGTATATGTGTGCACACACACGTTCACATAGTCTGCTGACCGAGAGGAATCACACCATGTAGATCTGAGCAGATAAGAGTGAGGATTACAGTGGTAACCCCACCAAGGGGACTTACAGTGTTATTACCATAGTGCTGATAACAGAGGAAGAAGAGAGTAGGCTGAGCTTTAGATTTTCTTTACACGGTCTCATTGAGCGTCACATCTATCTGCTGTGCCCTTTTTGTCTCTTTAGGGCTATAAGTTCTCTCTTGTGGAGAAGTATCTCTAATTCTAAACCCACTCTTTTTAGGACACATATCTCTCTGCACTTTTCAAGAATAGGGTGCAGATTGGTGTCCTAGTTTACTATTCAATATGTTACATGAAGCATTATCTACTATAAAATGAACCTCATTTAAAAAGTAGCTAGTTATAATCCCATTATATGTCTTGACCCTTGAAATGCCAAATTGTTGTTTAATTAATTACTGTAACACAATTTTTTAAATTAAGTAATTTGAATGAACAAAAACATTTTGCATGGAACCCTTGTTATCGCATAATTTTCAATTATTCAATGTTTTCAATGTCAATTTTGGTCTAATTTGAAGTTTTCTAAAAAATGAGTTAATTAAACCCTTGTCTAATGATTTCAATGCCCCTTATAATAGTTAAACATCAGTTAAATGTCTTATTTTAACAAATCATGCTTAATTTTTAAGGTTTTTTAAATGGAGAATTTGAGAATAACAAGATAAAAAATTGCTTATTCTGACTTATTTTGTTTAGACAGGCCATAAATGTTTATTGAACAAAAATAAACACAATTTTATTTTTAAACTATATTTCGTTATTAGCCCAAGGCTTCATTTAAGAGTTTTTAACACCCTGTTTTGTACCCTGTTTCCAGAAAGTGGCATGTACGCTTGCTATTTAACCTTCATACATGTGTCTGTAGAGACACAATCTTATTAGATGCTAAATTGGTTTCCTGAATATTTTATCAGTTTTTAAAACTCATCGTAAACAACAGCTCAGTCTTGCACCAATTACAGGTTCCCTGTGTGGTTGCCATGACGCTGTCTCCTGATTGGTCCTGATCAGCAAGGTGACATTGTTTCTCATCTCTGTGTGGGCTGAAGCATATTGAACAGGGCTGTGCTGCGTTAAGAAGCCTTGAATGATTTGCTGTTCCGGTCACACCTGAAAGTATGACCAAACATCAATTATCCGATTTCTTACAGTGATTTTCTGACAGCCTGGCAGTCTGAATTAGTCAGAATATATCACCTTCTTCAATAGGTTAGTGCCCTGGAGAGATGAGCTAAACAGACCATGCTGGAAGTCCACTCTAAGTCACGCTGCCTTTAAAAGTGTGTCATGTAATAGAGGATATGTGACCTTTAACCCTAAGGACCGAGTCAGCCATCTTTCCATCAAGACTGAGAATTAAAAAAACTCCCTTTGATCATTCGCCAATCAAAGCGCCCTTTTCTTCCGAAAACACACGTTGCCCTCTATATGCACCCTTATTGTGTTTGAGTGGGCTGTATCATGTAGATGGCAATCTAAAAACACGGAGAGCCACGGCAGACCGCCGGTCACCCAAGAGAAAGGAGAGATGTAGAGATTCAGAGGAGTAATGAAAGAGTTGGTTTGTCATTTAATGGCTTCTATGAGAAAAAGGAAGGGAGGGTGCTGTGCCTGTGTGTGTGTGTGTATGTGTGAGCGATTAGTCACTGTAGAATGCTCTGCTGCTCTACGAGTCTTGCCTCAGTACCTCCTCACACAGACAGGTACCAAAATAGAAACAGGAAGTGCTTTCATTTCACTCAGCAGCCCTGTAAAATCACAGTCAGATTTGCCACACAGGAGAGATGTGTGTGGGGGGGTACAACAGAGAGAGGGAAAACAGGGCAGGAACAGTGATGAGAGGAGATGTGAGAGGATATTTGGATCAGAGGATCTCTATAATAAGCCAGAGCTGTCTGGTGGGATATAGTCTAAGAACAGTCTTTCATTCTGAACGGTTAACGAGGGCTCACACTGCCACATGATTGAGCTTGTTTTGTTAGTGCACAGTTTGAGGTGTACTTGCTACTGAAAGTATGTACTGTAGTCGGGTACTAAACAGTGCTGAAAGGTGATTCTGGCATGCGCAATATAGGCAGCCACCTTGAGCACCAGCTTGACACACACACGTGATCGACAGAAATCATGAATGCTGTTGGGAACTACAAACAACACATACTACAACATGAGATGTTGAGTTAGTCTCTCACTGTGTGTTTAATGCCCGGGGAAAGTGTATATGTGTGAGACTTGTTCTGTTTCAGAATGGGAAATACTGTTTATTTATCATGTAGGATAAATGCAAACACAAATATGCATATTAATGTATGGTCATTCATTCATGCCACACATTTTGAGTGCACGACTAGGAAACGCAGCTATAAACTGAATTTGCAGTCGCGTTTGTGTCTTGTTCGCAATACGAATCGTATAGTCGTGCTTGTTGTTCATTAATTTTTCAGCATGCATTTCATTGCACATATAGAGCGGATGCCTGTGTCTGGTCTGCTTACTGAAAATTTGAGCCATTTATCAGCAAGATCTAATCAGCAGCAGCTGCAATTTACAAATTAAAATTGATTTTATACATTGAATACATTAAATATGATAATAATTACACGTGTCAAGCTTTTTCCATCAAATCTCATTATTGAATCTGTTCACGTTGTTTTCGCTATATGTTTTTGGCCAAAATTTTCTTGGCTTGAAAACACAAATGCATTGTGAGGGATTCTTGGATGAAAATTTTCAGTGACCGAAATTTCTATACATTCCTGTCCACACAGCCAATTTACAGACGAACATTAACTAAAACATGTTTTGTTTTAGTAGCGTCTATTTTCTCACTCTCATCTACAGTCCTTATTTCTAGCAGTCGCTGCGGCAACGAGCGCGCCTCAACTCTCTTTGTGAATGCTGAAAGATAGCGAAACAGGAAAACAGCTAGAAAAAAAAATAAGGGAAAAAGGAGAAGCCATTTTTGCACTTCGACTCTGCACGCGTGCTAGTACGTGTTGGTCCGCATATGCGTGTATTGTAAACAGATCTCTTGCGGCACAGTTTAGTCTCACTCAGACTAAACTAGGGGATGTTTCCTCCTATTTGTGTGATATCCTGAGCTTTTGACACCATTTGTTTCATGCTTTAAACCAATAAACAAAGCTACTGATATGCAATTCATGCCCGATTTAGGCCCTCGGGTGCATGTGTTTGTGACTAAGAGAGAGAGGAACATACAGAGCCTGTGGGAGTTGTGACGTTTAAACCATCTATCTTTGCCTCTCTGAAGATCTTGCACTCAGGGATCGGGCCTGTCAAAACATACACTCCCAAATGCTGCACAGGGCACAAAGACACACACCCACACCTACACACACACTCTCCAGACAACTGATTCGTTCACTCAACCCTGAAACAGCAGATATGCCGAAAGAAAGAAAGAGAGAGAGGGAGAGAGAGAGATCGCTCTATTAGATCGCTCTATTAGATAGCTCTATTTATGGCAGTATTTTTAGAAAACTTTCTGTGTTAAGCTAAGGATGTCAAAAGAATTGGTGACTGGAAAAAAACAAAAAAAATCCTGAAAAGAAGACTTCTCTTTGTACAGTGCTGGTGCTACTGAGAATCGACTCGGTACCTGAGTGCTTGTCTGATTGACAGACAGATGCCTTTGTTTGGTTCCAATTGATGTGTGACAAAGTTTTTGAATAATACGACAACAACAACAAAAAAACTCATAATACTGCTCATAATTATTTTTTTATTACTGGCTTGTTAAAAGAATTGCTTAAAACTTAATAATAATAATTACTTGTCATTTAAATAACCATTGTATTAATTTGATTTGTTATTGTTTATAATATTATTTAACTAATTAAATAAATGAGTTTAATAGCATATTTTTTCTGTAGTATTAAAAATAGCATCAATAATCATGCAATTTCAAGATTATTAACAATACAATTTCTGTAATATGACAATTCTACTTTTAACCCATCTTTAAAGTGATTTCGATTTGCCATTGTGCCGTTTCCCCTTCTCAGTAGTTTTCTTTTAATAGGTGTATGCACACATTTTTAAATGTTAAATATCTTCTTTTTCAGATCCTCCTTCATCAGTATTGTTGCCAGATGCACTTCCTCCAGTGCGCAGCTCCACGCCTCCTCCTCGCCCATATACGGGCACGCTCCGCCCCTCTCTGACTACTACCACAACGACCACCATGGCTCCGCCTCGACGTCATAACAACATTGTCCCTGAAACCCAGACACGGTCGCCTCCCTCCCCGCAGACTCCAGTCACCATTGACTATTGCACCCCACGTCTTACTGCTGAAATCTCCTGGCCGCGGACACATCAGGGACAGGTTGCTAAGCAACCATGCCCACCTGGCACCATAGGTTAGTGAAAGAGTGATTAATCTATTATTAGTGGCAATGTGAGTGTGGAGGTTTATTTTGTTTAATGTGTATTGAGTATGTCAGCATTTAGGCTTTGCTGTGTGTGTGTGTGTTTTCACTTGGGCTGTTGTACAGATCTGATACGTTTCAACACTGCAGCAGATTCCTGATTAAATGAATAAAAGAATTAATTCGTAATTAAGACCTGTAATTATTTTTCCCAGAGTTTAGAGTTAAGCTCATCATTAGTAATTTATAATCACTATGTTCAACAATACGAATTATCACAGTACAAAACGTTAAATAGTTGTTTGTTTTTTAGCCTAAATACACTGACCCCTCAAAGTATTTGAACATTCAACTCCCTTTTAATAATGTTTAAATGCTGCCTCACAATAGACAACAATATCAAATCAAGTGTCCAGAAAATAATAACAAAAGTACCTTTTAACGCTTTCTGGATGCCACACTTATTGGAACATGCCCATTTTCTTGTAATAAACTACATATCTACTTCAAGACACCTGTGTAAACCTGATGGGAAACTGACTCACGCCACTTAAACTCATCTTGATACCAGTTGCAAAAATAGTTAGTTTTTAAAGTTTCAAAATTTCACCATTGTTTTTTCTGATGACGTTATTAGATTTTGTGTTATACGACACAGATTCAGACATGACATGAGATCAGACATCAATGAGTGTGACTTTTGATTCTTTCTGGGGCCACTGTATTTAAATGTCTGAAGTATATATGAAGAGACATATATAATTATCAATTATAATTTCACAGAGTCAATCTTTCCACAGATGATCCACAATAATTCTTTCATGTTACTGTTGCTAGTGAGTTCAGGTGTTCTGTCAACACTCCCTCATTATATGGGCGACTGGCAGCTGTTGATTGACACATAGTGTATTGCTTGTAAATGTCTTTGTTTGCTTGTTTGTGTTTGCTTTGTTTTGCTGGCAGTTATTAGACAACGTTTCTATCTGTGTGTTTACGCATACACCTGAACATGTATTTAAATGTGCGTGTTTGTTGTGTTCATTTATGTTTGGGTTGTTTTCCAGGTGTGGCAACGTTTAACTGTTTGCTCGGCTACTGGGATCCAAAGGGACCAGATTTAAGCAACTGCACCTCACCGTGGACCAATCACATCACTCAGAGAGTGAGTTAAAACATGGAAAGATACTAATGGCATATCAACCTACTGGAAAAAATTCGGCAGTGTGCGTTATGCCTATAGCAAGGTGTAATTGTGGTAAAGTGTAATTTTGCCTGAAGACTTTTTTTAACAGTAGGCATGGAAGCTTATCGCAAAAAGCAGCCTGTAGCAAAACAGCTTAGAGGAAATTTAGTATACAGCAAAATGAGCCAAAATTTAACTGTGACGATCAGCCTCAATTTATTTTACTTTGTGGCAACAGAATGAAGAGCAGCCAAAAAGTGTTGTGCAACAGCAGCTTGAAAAAAGGTGTTGTGTGTGTGTGTGTGTGTGCCTTTCCTGGTGTGTGTGTGTGTGTGTGCGCAGTCAGGGAGCATCTGTGTGTAAAGTGTGACAATTACTAAAGCTTAACAGTAATATGAAATGGTTTTTCTTTGTACTACAGAGAGCAAATCAGAAAATAGGCAGAATCACAAATCTATGAGGCCATTTTGTTCATCCACTTATTTGGCCATCAGGGGACAAAAAGAATAAAATCAATATACTCATGTACATCTCTCTCTCTCTCTCTCTCTCTCTTTCTCTCTCTGTAGATGAGATCAGGGGAAACTGCTGCCATTGTAGCACGTGAACTGGCCGAACAGACCAAGGGTGAGTTAAGACCTGGTGATGTTCCATCTACAGTCAAAGCGATGGCACAGCTGGTGGAACTGCTGGATGTCCAACTGCGGAACCTCACCCCAGGGGGAAAAGACACAGCTGCACGTAGTCTAAACAAGGTATCCACGCTCAATAAACCACATGCCAATGGGTAGTAATTACACAATTATTACACTGTTTATTACATGTTAATTACGCTGCCCTGCTTCAAGTTTGCAAAAGCCTTTGTTAGCTGTGCATATTTATGTGTATGCAAGAGAGAAATGAAGCAGAAGCAAGAAGAATGCTCAACTTCTGTGCCGAGTACAGGGTTTTAGGCAGTAAACCTGTGGCACTCCACAGATCAAAGACTTTATGGCTCAAATGGGAGAACTTCCTGCTCGATAGACAGAAATCTTTAAACACACACACACTGTTATAAATAAGGACACGCAAATTAAAACGGCTCATGAAGCCCTGGTGAGTTTTTCCAATTAACAAAAGAAGCCAAACATAAAATAATAGAAAACACACACACACTTTAAAGTGGCAAAGCACACTAACTGCAATAGGAACTCACCTTGTTTAACACACTTAAACAAATACACAGGCATAGATAAATTTGGTTGGTTGTAATGATTTATAATTTGAACTGTTGGTCCAATTTTGCAGGTAATGTCAATTTGATTTCTTTTGACTTCAACATACTTAAAGTACGTCATGTAACCTGCAATTTTCAAACTGAGATGGCAATAGAGAGACAAAAGTTTATTACATCTTTAAATATAGCTTGGATTACAGCTTTTATACAGATTAAATTTTTTAATCTGTATAATTAAGCTTTTTTTACAGATTAAATATATTTTGCATAATTTCAACACTGTCAGTGTTATTAAATAAAATTGTACTTTCCAAATAGACTTCCCAGAACCTCCCACTCACCTGTCATTGTTTAGCCGGACAGATAGTCCTGCTCCAAAGTCACGGCATTGGTTGGAATCAACGTTGCTTTGTCGGCTTACCCGAACAAGCAATAAGCAATGATTTAATTGCACCACATAATCGCAATAATATAAACTACAACATCTGTCTGCTTACAAGTCTCCTTCACAAGTCTTCTTACAAATGTTCTACAAGTGTCTCTACATATTAAGCATGGAGAGGGGAAAGTATATTAACATAAAATAATTACACACATATTTAATGTGTCTAACACATTTAACACAAGGGACACAAAGAATCTTAGTCATTCTCTCAGGACTCAGCAGTTTAAAACAAACACTACACTGTATAAGCCTGAGTATCATTTTACGAACTTGAAACAACCTGACTGTCAGTTTCCTATTACCTGCATCTAGCAAGTGATCAATTACACAAACAACAGCTCGTCTGCAATAAAACACAGTCAGACTATTCAGGTCCATTTGGGTTTTGTGTAGATATGTGCATATATATCCCATTGTTGTTTGGTTGTATGTTTACAGTATTACTGGTCTGGCAGAGATGCAGGAATGTTTTGTGGCTACAGTGTCAGTTTCTGGAGAATGAAGTTGTCATGGTTACTCTAATTCTGTAATGGATTAATTTAGGCCCTTAGGCTCTGATACATAATCTAATTGGGATTCTTAATTATTTATTACTAAATGACTGCAGAATATTTTCAGCTAATTATGGTTTGTTTTGTTGGGATGTGTGTGATTATATGTGTTCTGTGATTTAATGTGTGTAGTGTAGTTGTATGTGTATGTGTGTAATGTTTTAAAATTGTGTGTTTCAGCTTCAGAAGAGAGAGAGGTCATGTCGGTTCTTCATACAGGTATTCTCGCTTTATTTTCTATGTGGTAAAGAGGACACTTCCTGTGTTTTCATAAACTAAATCACTTAAAACATACTAAATGGTGATCATTTATTTTGTTAATTAAAAAATGTTTGAAAATGCCAACATTTTCTGTGAAGGTTAGGTTTAGGGGTAGGATTAGGGTTAGTGGATAGAATATACAGTTTGTACAGTATAAAAGCCATTACATCTATGGAATGTCCCCATAAATTTGTAGATATGCCCAAATGTTTTGCTTTAAGTCTAATAATGTCACCAGGTTTGTGTGAGTGTTTAGTTGTTTAATGATGCTGTTGCTCATGGCGCTAGCAACCCCAGAGTTGTGGGTTTGATTCGCAGGAAATGCGCAGGCTGATACAACGTAGTCATTTTGGAAGTCACTTTAGATAAAAGCACCAAATAAATACATAAATGTAATGTAAAAATGGCCTGCCCTTGGGGAATTGTAAATATCATTATCCTAATATGAAAATCATTGTGTGTGTGAGAGGTCTTCGCTAATACAGCCCCTAAGCTCTGCGTTTTTGTGTATAGACTCCAAAATATTGTCAGTGCTTTTTTTTATTCAAATTTCATATCACCTCAAAATAAACATATATTGCTAAACTTTTCAACAGCAGTGATGCTTCATACATCACAGCACATGCATCATATCGGCTGTCTGTGCGTGTTTGCGTGCCTGCATTTGTGCCCGCATTTTTTGCATTTATAAAAGCGGAGCAATTTTTTCTCCTGAGAAAGCAGTGGTGATGTCAGCACTGGTCAGCAATGTCACATCAGGCAACTGATAAACGCACACACACACACACACACACACGCTCGCACGCACAGACAGTAAAAAAAAACTGAATAATGCAGATAAGCCCAAGAAAAGCTCAGAGACCAAGTGAAAGTAAAAAAGGACGAGGAGAACTGATTTAGAGGTACAAATTGACTGATGTATATCTCAAACTAAGCCAGGTGCCTCAGTCGACCCTGCCAATACATGACAGATTTATATAGATTTTTATTCCATGATGTAATGGAGGTCTAAATGTTCTCTTCCAATATTTTGTTTTCTGGCTTATACAATCTGTTGGAAGGAAATTAGACAATCAGACAACAACTGATCTTGCTGATTGAGACAAAGAGCATTGTGGGATTCGGTGACAGTTGTCCAAAATCTCTTAGCGCCGACATCAAGCAAATCTGTGAGTGATAACATACCGCCAACCAGTCATTATCAGAAAATTAAGCCAGAAAGGATGATTAAAGTGGTCTTGTATCACCCTGAAGGGGTTTCATTTGCGATAATGACCAGCTGATTTTACATTATCCCACTTATTACATGGCTACCTACCAAATTAACAAATACAAGCACATTAAATATTGATTTTACTTAAATTATTTTAACTTATTGAAGATTATCTTACAGCTTGCTCCAGGATAAACAGTTCATAATAACATAAAAACAATTGGCCTAGCCACCAGACGAACACTGTAATATTACAGAATTAATTAGTCCCAAATTACAACATTAATTAGTCCAAGTTACTTTCTCTAGAGGTCAGTTACCTGACATATTTAGCTACAATGTAATAGGACTTCCTATTTTTAAGGTTTTCCTTTTATTCAGCTTCTTGTGTGTCTTCTAAGCAAGGTTTTGTTGTTTGGCTTTAACTGAAGACCTCTCAGCTTCTTGCTGTCTATCAATAGTTGCATGCTAACATTATATATTAAAATCAATACTGAAGTCACTTTCACTTTAATCACTTTGTCACTTTAATTCTACCTTGCATCCTTGCAAAAAAGACATTTTTTAGCACTGGTAAGTTGCCTTCCACAGCAGTCAAATATACAGATTAACATACAGATATTAGATGTTATGTGAAAACATTCTGCAGCTCAGTGCTGTGATTGACCAATCAGAATCAAGTATTCTAGAAAGTCATGTTATAGGGATTTTCAATGGTCATCTAATATGTATTGCAGTGTGTGTGTATGTCTTTACGCTGGATTAGCTCCTTAGCTTCAAAGCATTTCAGTTCTGCTCCATTTACCAAGTCTGTGGAGAGCACTGTCTGTCTGTGTGTGTGTGTGTGTGAGAGAGAGAAAATAGAAGAGAAGTTTTTTAAAAATCTCTTATCTCATTCTGCAGTGTGCCCCCAAGTACACACATACACACACACACACACACACACACAGTCACACAGACAGACACACACGCACTTTCATCTGACCTCTTGACACCCTCACTCAGAAGATTTTATAAACAGTTTTGTTAGGAAGTAAATATAACTCTCTCTCTTCTTTCTTACCTTTTATCCCAGTCTCTCTCTCTCACTCTCTCATAAAAGGGTCATTACTTTAGTGGTGTCAAACTGAATATACTCACCACTTCTTTAACACACACACACACTGCTGTACTGTAACTGGGGCAGAATGATTCAACCCAATGGCCAGATTAGCCCGCGGCAACCCAAAAGACAAACGAGAAAACATCCCTATGTCCATCCCTGCGGATGAGTGCACTACAGTGAAGTTAATTACATATCTCTTTAGTACAGATATTATATTCTTTCTATGTGCTGTAATACTTATTAATGCATTTTAACACAATGCAATAATAATGTAAGGGTATGAACTTCTGTAGGGATGTTATCTATTTTTGCTAAAAGGGTTTTGACCCAGAATTATTGTGCATGGCACCTTTGAAAGTGACAAATGCATTTGTCCTGCTTTATGAATATTAATGCTATCCATATGTTTATGGTACAGATTGCTTCCTTTTTTTAATGAAAAGCAGAATTGTAATGGGAAACCTTAAGGTGTTTAATACTCGTTAATCTTTTTAATAAACTACCTCCGTAAAAACTGAAAGCGTCATTTGTATATCAGGGTTGAGGTTTTAATATCCCTGTGATAATATTCGCTGCCAATTTTAAAAGGCTATCTTAATATCGCATTTTTTAAAATACCCTTATATTAGTTTCCGCTGCACAGCAGAGACATTTAATTTTCCTATATAGCGTTATTATAGACTCATAAATTACCTTTTGCCTTGTGTGTGCCTTTGTGTTTGCGTGGACTGTGTGCGTGTGACAGCTTCTTTCATTTTTACAGTGTTTCACGGTCCCTGTGGATCTTGCCTCAGTTTGACAGGTTTATATTCCAGCGCAGAGACTCTATGGCTGTGTCGATGGGTGTGTGTGTGTGTGTGGTGAAAGTGGGAGTGTGCTTTATGGAGTAGACTGGCTCTTTGGGAAACCTGTCCTTGTTGTGATGTTCAGATGTCAGAAATTGCATATATGTGTGTATGTTCGGGGTCTTCTTTTTCTTCTAGTGCATTGACATCTTCTTCATCTGCAGGCCATGGTGGAGACAGTGAATAACCTACTGCAGGTGCGATCTCAGGCGGCGTGGAGAGAGCTGTCCGTGGCCGAGCAGCTGCGTTGTGCAACCATGCTGTTAGACACAGTGGAGACAGGAGCTTTCATGCTTGCAGACAACCTCCTCAAAACAGACACTATACAAGAGAGCGCAGACAATATCCGTGAGTCCACACACACACACACACACACACACACTAACTTGCTACATTCCATCGACTTCCATACATTTCATATATTCCATAGTTTTTACAAATGAGGATGCCCCCAAAAGGAGGCTTTACTCATATTTGTCAGGTTCTGCTTCATTTTGGGTATAAATTTGTTTCAAATATATGGTTAAGTAAATCATAACCCCCATCCCCCCAAACACACTGAACAGTCACATACTAATCCATAACCTGTGTGCACATATTTTACTCATTCTATCAGGTTTTAGCCTTTTGTCTTGTGCTCATCTCCTGTCGCTACGAGACAAATAACAAGTTAAATAACAGATAAATAAAATTGTCTTGTGAGATATGAAATCAGATGTAAAGGAAGACATCCGTTTCGCTGCACAGAAAGGAAATCCTTAACACTGATTCATAATTGTATAAAAAGCACACAAGCGTATGTGGTCTTGTAGTCCTATTGGACAATGTGCCTAATAATTCAAACCAACCAACAACTGTTCCTAACTACATTTACAGTATAGATGTACTACTGTTTTGCTAACAATTCAAATGTAATTTTGATTTCGGTTTAAATATATAGATTCAATTAATGTTTTATTAAATTATAAATATAATGTCCTATGTAAAACTGCAAATGTGTATCTTTACCTACACATTTTAATGAATCAAAATCATGAAATTTATATTTTTATATAAGTCATATATTGTCACATAAATACATGTAAATAGTTCTTGATTCCATTTTAAAATCTGACAGTGAGTCAGATGTACATTCAGTAACGGGAATATTTAGATATTTGTAAAAGAAACAGCTCATAAGAATATTTAGTTTATGCATTCCACTACAGTATTTCTGCTGTATGGTTTGTGTGTATTTGTTTGTTATGTTTTTGTGTGCAACCAAAACTCAATAGAAATAGGAAGATATCTTGCCATAATTGCATTGTACACCATCTCATTATATTCAATTCAGTTCAAACTCTGTGAGACTCGGGTGAAATATAATATCCGTTGCCATGGTGTGTATCAGCATAATTCCTCAATCTGACAAAGAAAATGTAATGCATTGATTACATATTTTAATAACCATTATAATTACTGTTCTTACGCAGGTGAACGCAACACCTGGTATGTCGTTTTCGTCTAGCATATTTCACTATGCTATAAATTCATCCTCCAGTTTTGTTTGTCTTCTGCATAATTTTAAAAAATAAGAATGAATCAAAACCAAATTGTTAAATCACTGTCAGAGCAAATATTTACAGCCCAAGTGTAAACTGGTTATTCATTAAAGACAACATAACAAAAAAGAAACAAATTCAAACATGGTTCAGTGAGTCTCTGTGTGAGACCTGATGCATACAAAACACATTATCACATTAGAGATACACAGCAGGGTAGCTTTCACACACACGCACACACGCGCTTTGAGCGCACTCAAGCCAGATGAAAAACATGTCTGTAAAAAACACAAGAACAGTCCACACGGGGGTCTGATACTGTCTGACTAATGCCAAGGAAATTATGGCCAGTATTATGAAAGAGGACAGAAGCAGTCAAAATGTATTAAGGATTGACACACATATACACAGAAAAAGTGTGCTGGATGCTCTGTCATTTCTCTTGAGTGATGGTATGTGTGATTATGGATCAATGTGACATCTGAAACTATTGCTTTGTTAATTGTTGAATGCTAGTACCAACTACAGTATCATACAGTAAGTACAGTGAGTGCAGGCAGGAGTCTGAATGAATGAGCACACTAGAGATTCCAATGGGGGCAATTGAGCCTGAAGAAAAATTTATCTGTAATCAATGATAACATTTAACAAGTTATACAACAGTTAGTTCCGGTCCTTGAATCTAATTGGACGAGAGGTCTTCCAAGAGAACCTGAACAGCACTGGGACACTTTACGTTTTGTAAAGTGTTTTTTCATTTTACCACAGTAATCGTTAAAACGTTACTATGACAACGTTGTCGATTTCCTCAAAGGAATTATTTTGATTAACTAAAAATATTATGAAAAAAATGTAGCAGTAAAAATCTATTTTTGTTTAAAAAAGTTGAAATGTACAGTATGAATGAAAGTGTAATTACAGTAAAAAATCACATTTGTTTATATTATCCGTATGGTCTTGTTTAGTATTTAATCTTAGTCTGTCTTTGACTGTCAGTTTAATCTGTTAGGAACAACTGCCCGGTTAGACAGGAAGGGGCATCTGATTGCCATGTACAGTAAAACAACCAATCACGGTTCACTTTTTGTATGTGAAGTTATGGGTGGGTAAATCTGAAAATCTGAAAACAACATCACAATAGTCAGCCAGCATACAGAAGTAGTGCTTTTACATTGAGTAATGGTACAGTTTAGTAGATCCAAATGACCTCATAAAATACCAAAAAATAACATTTGAATGTATTTCAAAGATTTAATGCCATGAACTACACAAACTTTGGCAAGTCCAGAAGCTAGTTGTTTTCTGATGTGTGCCATCTGGCAGAAGATCTGAGCAGATCTACAGCATGCTGCTGAATCATAAATGCCCTGGAGATGCCAAATTGATGCTACTCACAATTTACTGCTAAATGTAGCAGCAATGGCACATTTGTAGCACATTTCATCGTCAACACATACAGCGGCTGTAACTTTAATTTTAGGGGTATTATGGTGCTGTTATAGTACAGTATACCTGTATGTCATATCATCATAAAGTGTTCCATGTGCGTTTGTTAATGATTGGAAACCAGAACTACACTGAAACTACATAAAACCGAAAGCAATAGTTTTTAAAAATACAAACAGAAACTATTTATGCACACTAAATATTATTCAAAACCAAAACTAAACTTTCCCAAAACTACATTAATTAATTACAAATAAAATATTTGTAACTAAACAAAATTGTTTATATTAGTTATAAACAAAATAGAAACGTTAAATAAAAAACATAATTCTGAACTTGCCCTGTCATCGAAAACTCACAGTAATGCTGTGATAAATCCTGTCTCATGTTCCCCTATGCAGACACCAACCGTGACACATTAATCAAAACACCATTCTGAAATTTCAGGGGCGCGACAATCATTTGAAACAATGAACTCACATGCACATTCTGACACAAGACGAAAGGTTTACGGCAGACAGTGAGAGAGACGTGAAAGAATAGAGAAAAAGAAAGCAAGGGAGTCAGTGACAAAAATGTGAAACATAATAAGGGAAGACATCCGACCAGCAGGAAGAACAACACAGAGAGTCAGAATATACAGGACGTTATGAGAGACAGAAAGAGCCATAAAGACAGGCAGCCTGAACTTAGTGAGTGATAAAGAGAAGATGAAGAAGAGAGGAAGAGTCTAAATGAGAGAATACAGACATATAGAAAAGAGAATAGGGGTGCTTACAGATCCGTACTAACTGCTGTATTCTGCTTCAGTGCTTTCACAGCGCAAAGGGGGAAATTTATCGTTCCTTGCAAACAATTTATCCGCTATTCCAGCACTCAAGGCCAGTTCACATGCATCTCTTTGGAGAGAAATAGCTCTCTGTGGGATTGCCCTCTAGCCATGCACCCCCTCCCCCCCACCTCCTTCAGTGTTGTTCATCATTCGCAGGTTTTTTCCTTTTTTGGCATTCGAACATATGCCATAGTCTTTCAGCCTTGGTGTTTTTACAGGGCTGTTGCCTCGGTAGGTTCCATCAATGGATTAGCAATGTTCAAAAACATCCCCCGACGTCTGTGTGAGATTTACATGTATGTGCCCTCTCCGATTTCTTTAACCAAGTGCATTTTGATGGCAACCTCTCCAAGAAGTTACATGCTTGATAATTGGGACACGATCGTGATCATGACAAGTGTTAGTCAGAAATAGATCCATCCGATTAAAATCAAAATTAGCGAAATGTCAAAGGTGGTCTTTAACATACTGAAACTGAATAGTGATCACTAGTAGATTGAGTTATATATAAACCCTCTTATATATATGGAATAAGCTACTAAATTGTTAGAAAGTCTTTTTTCGTCATGTCTTATCTTGCCTAGAGCTCCAGGCTCCAAGACAGTCACTGATGCCTCCGCCAAGCTTACGCAAGTCAGTATGTGTTATGTTATAAGTCTTTTACGTAACCCCTAATTAGGCAATGAATATGCAGAACTTCTTAGAAAATCATTTTTTGCATATATAAGCCTTTGAGTACAATTTTTTTTTAATCATTACGCTCTTGTTTTTGATCTTCAATCTCAATCTTAGCCAAAAGCTAATCTTAATCTTGCAGACGTAATCTCCCACTATTATCAGTTTATTCAAATGAGAAACGTATTCTTTTCCTACAGTATCTCTCTCCCTCTTTTCCATTTCCTTTTTTTACATCTTTTTTATGCTATGAGCTGTTCTTGTTAAATTAATGTGTTGACTAAAGTGTCTACAGAGTGGAGAATGTGTTGGAAATAGCTTCTTTTTTTTTTAAAGAATGCAGATATTGTCATATTTAGGTGACAAAAGATGCTCTCTAAATATAAAGCTAATCTCTTTAAAACAAAATACCAGTAGAAAGATCAAAACAACTCCACTGGTTTGAAATAGTGGGTTTCAGTGCGGGGTTGTCTGTGAAGATTCAGCTAATTAGGTTAGCACAGTGTGAGCACCCCTGCAGTCTATATGTGTGTATGTGTGTCTGCTTTGAAGGCACCATATCTGCTTGAAGTGTTTATATAACTGAGCCGTTGTGTTCCTTATGGATCTTTCTCCTATTTTTCTCTCATAACATACACACGCACACTGCATCCCTCTGATCGTTACCCAGGGGAGTGTGAGTTTATTCCTTGAGGTTTTGTGTGTACCTCTTTCCTTTCTCTTATGTAAATCTAGTGATATGTGTCGTGTACTGGCAATGTATTTCTCCATCCAAAACTACATTCTAACAGGTAATCTGTGGTGCGTTCAACTCTAAGACATGTCTGTCACAAGCTGAGCAAATCAGCTGCCGGTAGATCAGTGTACATTTGTAGTGTTTTGTGTATAGTACAGTATGTTTTTGAACAACTACTGTACCTAGGAAATTTGCACCACCTGACTTGGATAATTAGAACTAAACATAGGAACATAATTTTGACTATTACAGACATATGGTGTAATGTAGTTGTAATGTAAATAAATTACTTTAATGACGGCGGAAAATAATCGTCTCTTAAATAGGATTGCAAAGGTGTTAATAATTTGCCTTTAATAAGGTTTTTTATCTGGTTTAAGACTTGGGCACAATCTGTATTTCATTAAATGGACACATGAGCATGCAGACACACAGAGCCGTATTTTTATGCTTTATATTACAAACCTGTCCGGAAAATTACATAACTCACCTGTAGCTTAGCCTGGAGACCACCCGCAGATATGAGAAAAAGATTTTAATAAAACTCACATACACACACATGCACACGAAGATTCAGATATGATTTAAAGACATATAACTTCATAACAGTCCTGTTATATAACTCATCACTTTCCCCCCGGGGTACCGCAGACGTCACGGTGGTGTGATGTACCACACATACACACGTTTTTATGTCTCCGAGTGAATTTATAAAGCTTTCTGGCCAGCCAAAAGTTCTTCTATCTCAATAAATAAACATTGTTCACATAATGCTACATCTTAGGCACATACTGTATAATGAAAGATTTATAGGTGATGTTTAATATATTTATGAGTTCCACGTTTCTAAGCAAACATTGATTTGAAAATGCAAACTTTCCTTTTTTACTTTCCATTTGAATTTCAAAAATTTTATGTCCCAAGGCTCTTTGCTACATCGAAAAAAACAAAGTAATTGAATTTGTTCTTCTTAATATTTTTCTTCAGTTTGTTAAGAAATGTATAAACACATTTCCATGTTTCTTGTTTATAGTACAAACTACTTTTAAAGATTCTATTTAAAAACTAATTTCATACTATTGTCAAAAGACATGCTAGTAATATTACATTCAAAAACAATTTTACCTCATGAAATCATCTTAAACATTCTGATTTTTTTAACTGTTGCACTGTTGAAAAGATCTGTGAATTTCTTTATGCAAATGTGACAGGTGTAACTTCCATCCAGTGTGGTAGGGGGCAGCATCTGATTGTGAGCATGTTTATATTTTGTAGAGCTCGAAGTGGCACGTCTAAGTACAGATGGCAGCCTGGCAGATCTAAGCTTCCCTCAGTCTGGACTAACGGGCAACTCCATCCATCTCTCAGCTAACACGCTCAAACAACAAGGACGCAACGGTAATCTCTCAATGTCCGCTTGCCACTGTCTCTGTGGTCTCCCTGGCACTTTATAGACTGACCTGTCTTTTGCGT
Organism: Botia almorhae; assembly: GCA_036877575.1. Taxonomy (NCBI): domain Eukaryota; kingdom Metazoa; phylum Chordata; class Actinopteri; order Cypriniformes; family Botiidae; genus Botia; species Botia almorhae. The sequence goes on along the minus strand of JAZGTJ010000119.1, from coordinate 85,136 downwards.
CATGTTCCTCAGGTGAGATCCGCATGGCACTGGTTCTTTATAAGAACCTGGGCCAGTATCTCTCTACAGAGAATGCTAGCGTGAAGCTGGGCAACGAGGCAGCATATCCAAACTACTCTCTGATAGTCAACTCACCTGTTATTACCGCTGCCATTAATAAAGACAGTAACAAGGTTTACCTATCTGAACCTGTGATCTTCACTGTCAAACACATAAAGGTATTACCTACACTCACATTGACACTTACCTGAGCCTGTTTTCATACCTTTTAGCTATTAATCCATGTCTATTAGCTTTGAGGTCACCTGTATGCTATTGTGCGTCTAAAATGTAATTAAAACCAGTTGCTGAAGATATGAGTCCTTCTATACTGTATGGCCAACCCAAACATCCTTCAAGAGGAAGTATGTCAAAAAGAAGTCTTCACACTTAAACAGATTGTCCATCAGATGAACTAAAAGCACTTCTTTTGAACAGGGATGCACTAGGGTTGTCACATCTAAATTACAGTAGTCGATAGCAGTACCAGTTCTTGATAATTTTAATACCAAAGCAAAAATGTATGTGGTATAAGCACCCTCTTTCACAAGTGAAATATTCTTATATTAATAACAAATTAAATTAATATAGCAGTTATTATTAACATTCCTCTTTTCACCATGAGTTTATATCGATCACTGTAATAGTTGTAATGTTGTGGCCATCTTCTCATTCCAGCAGTCGGAGGAGAACTTCAATCCAAACTGCTCCTTCTGGAGTTACTCCAAACGCACCATGACAGGATACTGGTCCACTCAGGACTGCAGACTACTGGGCACCAACCGCACACACACCTCCTGCTCCTGCACACACCTCACTAACTTTGCAGTGCTTATGGCCCACGTGGAGGTCAAGGTAAATCTTACACTTATAGATGCTGTAGACAACCAACAACGTCTCATCAAAAGGAAAGGTTAACCCAAAAATGAAAATTCATTATTTCCTCAACTTCATGTAATTTCCAAAAAACGTTTAAAGAATATATCTGTCATTCTTATAATATAATTGAATTGTGACTAAAGTTATTAAGCTGTAGCTAACTATGGGTAACCCATTTTATTTACCTAATCCAAGGGTATGGTATTAAATTATGGACTAGCACAAAAAAACAGAACAACAGAAAGTGGTTTAGGTGGTTGTCCAGCTATATTACTAACTGCTGAGGCAACTGGTTGGTCATGTTTCAAACCACTGCAGGTTAACTGCTTAGTATTGTCCTCAGTTAACTTCATCTGTGCTAAATCTCTGTGGCCAAGACAAGCATAACTTGATTCGTAATGCCTGGTAAAGTGGTGATCATTGAATTTGGTGCTATATGCTTCTCTGAGGAGAGTCTGCTAAAATAATTCTACCCAAAGTGGAATACTCTTTACAGCTGGCCTGTGAGTTACAGCCAGACCCAGTTTAACATTTTCAACAGCACTCTCTAGCACTGCAACAGTTTACGTCATCTACCGCAGAGAGACCTCACAGATCCCCCTAAGCCATTCAGCTTTTGCCTTGAGTGTTAAGCATGTGTTATGTGTGTTATCTCAGAGAGGACACGGTTATATCTCATACTTTCTTGCATCTCACACACACACACACACACACACACACATATATATATAGTACTCATAATTGCATAAACAAATATGGAATGCCCAGATAAACAGCAACTCTAACATACATACATGCATTTATGTGATACGTACATGCGTTTATATGATGCTTACATGTGCATGTGAACAGAGGCCAAATTATTTATGCACAAAACCTAGGCAAACAGTCATGATATACATAAATGTAAATGTTATGTGCAGAGAGAGAAATTGAGCTCAAACATTCACACACATGCACATAATTCGAATCCACGTACTTGTCTGCATTCATGGATGCTGCATATATGTAAGAATGATTAATACAACCATTTAGTGTGTGTGTGTGTGTGTGTGTGTGGATTGAGGCCTGACTGCACACATTTACAGAACAGTGAGTGTTGTCATAGCCGCAGACAGCCGTCTAAGTTTCTGACACTGCTGTTGAAATGAATGGGCTGTTTGAACATATGTTGTCCATGCCAGTGGAGACATAAGCTTTCAAGCTTCCAAAAGGATTCAAAAGCTTCATAAAAGTATCATTAAAGTTGTCCGTATGACTGGAATATAGCACACAATGTGTGTGGTCTGCTTGCACCTCCTTGGGTTTTGAGCAATGATGATTAAATTTTGGATGAACTGTTCCTTTAAATATTTTGACTACATTTTGATTATGCTTTCAGCTAACAGTAAGTGCAGTGGCATCAGTTCTGTTAAAGACATTTTACCAAGCATAAATCAATTTGCAGATTTTTCCTGAAAATCAATGCAGAACAAGCAAAAAAAAAAAAATCCACAGATTGCATTTTGGCTCCACCGACGGGGAACTTCATTACTGAATGTGACAGATGCTTAAATGTAGTTAAAATAAAAAAAACTCTTTCCCTATAGGAGAGCATTAGCCACTGTAATCATCCCTCTTAACTCTCTTCCTCTCTCTCTTTTTCTCTCTCTCTCTCACTCAGAAGGCTGGCCAGGTGCACGAGCTGCTGTTGGACGTCATCACATGGGTGGGGATTCTGTTGTCTCTGGTCTGCCTGCTCATCTGCATATTCACCTTCTGTTTTTTCCGTGGTCTCCAAAGCGACCGGAATACGATTCACAAGAACCTCTGCATCTCGCTCTTCATCGCCGAAACGCTCTTCCTCACCGGGATCAACCGTGCTGACCAGCCCGTACGTCCCACAAGGCCAAGTTCCACACAAAAAAGCCCATATATACACACTGAAAGGATAAGATTTATTGCGGAACACACACACAATTCCTCAAGTCGTTAAGTTGGGCACCTGACTCTTGTTAATTACAGAAATGGAGTGGGTCTTTGACCTCTCGTTAATAACAAAAACCTCATTGTGTCCTCAGAGAGGAAAAAAGAGAGAGATAGGGAGAGAGAGGAGAATATAAGCAAAGACAAATGGAAAATGACAAAGATAAAATGCTGGAAATCCGTCGGGAAATTTTTGAAGTGATAACAGAACAGACAGTTAATACTCAAAGCAGAGAGTCACAGATCAAACAGATACTGTGTAGATAACACTCGGGCCTGTTTGTGCTCAGTGTGTGTGTTTTTGTTACAGATTGTCTGCGCTGTGTTCGCGGCCCTGCTGCATTTCTTCTTTTTGGCCGCTTTTACATGGATGTTTCTGGAAGGCGTGCAGCTGTACATCATGCTTGTGGAAGTGTTCGAGAGCGAGTACTCACGCACTAAGTACTTCTATCTCACCGGATACGGAGTGCCGGCTGTTATAGTGGCAGTGTCTGCTGCCGTGGACTACCGAAGCTACGGAACCGAAAGAGTGTATGTATATGACTGATGACAGTCATACATTTATTTATTAAGAGAATTATAAACACCTTTGTTTTTTTATTAATGATGGATTTTCAAGCTATTCAGATGCTTTCAAAACATATTTACTTCAGCAAAATTTACAAAAATGTTAAAAACATTAAACAACAATGTGTAAAACGTCAACAAACCCTAAGATTGTAGGATTCCAAGAAGAGTTTAATAAAATGCCCTGGAACTCTCTCACATCAGGAGATTTTTCCCTGATGGCTGATACACTGTTAGTATACACAATACAATTTAATGACTGCAAATAAAATGCACACAAAAGTGCATGTATTTTACACAATTATTGTACACAAAAAAGCACAGAAAGTCAATTATTGACAAAGATGTCAAAACTTATTTTTGGCCGTAACTCTTCTGTTAATCGGCAAATAGTTATCCGGCAGTGCCGGCGATCTTAAAATGGCCAGTTATAAGCCGATTTTGGGCTTGACTAATACATCACTCTGTGATTAGAATGATTCCCTAAATGCTTCTTTCTGCTTCCAATTTAGACGTTTACATTGGCCTACTTCCATTGAAGTCAAAGCATAGGGACGTTTGCCTTCTTTTGAACAGTGTTACCTAGTGGTTAAGGATTATGGCTGTTTAAAAAAGATTGCAGGTTCAATCTCAGGAGTTAGCGACACAGATCACAGACCATCTGTATTAGCATTGTGCCCTTGAGCGAGATGTTTCACAGTGGACTGCTCCAGGGCGAATGGCTCGGCAATTAGTGCCCTAAAAATGGCTTTGGTTAAAACACATCTGCTCTGTGGCAAATAACTTTTATGACCACAAATAACTTGATTAAAACCACATGTAATTATTTCCTTGATTTGTTAAATGCCCCAAATATGAATAAAATCAAATACATGCATAACTACAAGTATAATCAAAGTGCTCCTCTGTTTGATAGCAGTAAGATATAAAACTAGTGCGCTAATGATTTTATAACTCAGAATTAATTGCATTCTCATGTTTTAAGTTTTAGCTGTCTCAGGTGTTTCTCCTAAAACTTCTCAGCAGCAATAAAAATACACTTTAGATAAAAATTGTTAACATATAGTCACAGTGTAGAGCACAGTATAAATGTTGGTATAGTAGATCCCAGATAATTTGGTCCTTAAAGAATCTAATGAGAATGATTGCTCTGCTCTTAAGCCTTTGGCTTAATGTCTGAGACATTACTGAGATCTTCTTTGAAACTGCTTAGAGTGTCAGACTTGTAATCAGAAGGTCACTAGTTCGATTCCCAAATGCCAGCAGAAAACAACTGAGGTGCCCTTGAGCAAGGCACCTTCCCATCCAGTCACTCTCCAGGTGCTGCAGTGTTAAGCTGCCCACTGCTCTGACTGTGTGTTCATGGTTAGCAAGTGTGTGTGTTCACAACTTGGATGTTACAATGCAGAAGTACAGAATGACAAGTACAGAATACAGAATGACAAGTATGGGTCATCACACTTGGCTAGCACGTCACTTAGCCAAACTTACATCAGCAAATGCCTCTATTTGCTCCCAGTTTAATCTTGTTGCTGTCTGGGATAAACTTGTGACATATTCAAGAGAACAATTTGGTATTTTTCTTTGATTATGGGCCTGTTGTGGTCTCAATAATCAAACCTTTTGAATCGTGTTCAAATTTCTGATCGGCAAGCAGCAAAAATCATAAATCCATCATCTTTCCACTCCAGGAAAATGTTCTGCCAGTGCCAAACACATCAGATCAAGTGTTTGTCGTTCTGAAAGTCGCCTCTGTGTTCGGTCCTGAAACGGATAAACTAGTGAAATTGCCCTAATTCATATTCATAAAGAAAACTATTCAGCTGACATTACTGCAGTTAGTGGCCAGATGCAGCCGTGAGGGATGTTCTATCCAAATCAATATTTTAGTAAAAATCATCATTTAAAGATGAGACGCTGAATGTGGCGGATGAGTAAATGGTGGTCACTCGAGCACACAGTCTCAGCAGACAGCAGAAATGGGTCATACTCATTTAAAAACAAGAATAGGGTAGATACTAGAGGAACGCTATTTTAGTGGGAATCCTGTTAACCTGGGCCAGTAGTGAATATGTAAACAAAGACGTGGGAATCATTATTTGAGGAAAAATGTGTTTGTAGCGCTTAGAAAATTCGGTATCTGTTCTCTCTGTTTTTGACTGACGATCAGTGGTTTTAAAAGACCCATGCCATAATGTCCCCCTCACTTTTTAAATCATCTGGATAAGACAAATAGGGATCATGTCTCTGTGCTGAACAGAAGCATAAATAAGATGTCGTCATGGCAGACGTGTGGCCGCTACCGCCAGCCTGGTAAGAGCTAAAATATAGAACAAAGAGCATGTCTACGTGGCTTAATCCCAGTGCACACGAATTGAAATTCCTGAAATATTTATAATCCTATTTAGTTCCTGCATTCTCTGACATATGGTATCTGTTCCTTAAAGAAGGAGCATGTCTGTGTTGGTGGCCTGGAACACACACACACACACATTCAAACAGCAATGCTTTTATTCCTGCTGGCTGTAGAGGTGATTGCAGTAAAGCAGAGATGAAGAATTTAATAATTCAGCTCTGGACTGTCAATCATTCCTTTAGGTTCTGAATGGAACGTTGGCAATGAGCACTTGCATATGTTGCAAACAGCAGAGCAAAATGTGTAAACGTTTCTTCCTGCAAACTAAACAGATATTGCTTTGATCTTAATTGGAGTGGGTTGAAGATGATTTTCATTCAAAATCTCTCATATCTCTCTCTCTTTCTCTCATCCTCTGTCTTCTGCTCTCTCTGTCTCTCTGCAGCTGTTGGCTAAGGTTAGATACATACTTCATCTGGAGTTTTATTGGGCCTGCTACTCTCATCATCATGGTAAGTTTGGCCCACACACACAAACACACATAGGAGATTTAGAGAATAATAAAGCAAAGCCAATTGCACACTGTCACACACACGGGGTTCAGATAATGGTCTGTTGGGGGCATTTTCCCAATTACGTTAAAGTCACAATCACCCAACAAGACAGGCGGAGCACCTCCAACCACTCACCCTTCTCACAGCTATATTTAGGAGTGTGTAGAGTGCGTGTTTGCATCGCCTGTTTGTTATACATCGCATGTATAAGGACTTTATACGTTTTTATCAGGGTTGCCATAGTCATGGAAAACCTGGAAATATCAGGCAATAAAATTTTTATTTCTAGGCCTGGAAACTGAATGATGATGGGGGACCATAACCTTATCCAAAAAGCATTTTTAGCCTCAGACTTTTTCCACATCATGATTTCAGCTACAAACAATATTTATGACTACACCGAAAGCAAAAAATATGCAGCAAGTTTTCTGCATGCAGAAGGTAAAACACAAAATGCTTACCTTCTGATTCTTCCTTAGATGGCAGACTTTGAGTGGTTTTCCTTGTGGGGATTGAGAGAATTGTCAATATTCAATTTTTAATGTTTCTTGGCTTCTCTTCCTCTCCATGTTTGATATTTACATGAGGTGTGGGGTTTTGGTCCAATGAGTTTTCGATGTGGGCGGGGCTACTCAGCACGTCATGCCTGGTTAGGACTCTGTTATGCTAAATGTTAATCTATTCATTCCAATGATTTGTACAAATGCCCCAGTAATCTCAATAAAATGATTTTCCCAAAAAAAGTATGCAGTAATCACAAGCGACTGGAAAGGTCATGAAAATTCATTGCTCAAAAGGTGTGGAAACACAGATTTATACCTGTAAACAGTTTCTGCATACATTTATAATTGATGCTATTTTGTCTTGCAGCTGAATGTTATTTTCCTGGGTATTGCCCTTTATAAGATGTTTCACCACACGGCAATTCTCAAACCCGACTCCGGTTGCCTCGACAACATTAAGTAAGGCATTTATTCTGTTTCAATGTGCGCGTGTGTTCGCTTTATTGTTTTGCTGTCCTGCACTGCGGCTGTCTTCATTTTCACTAAAAACATAATTGTCCTTTAATAGCTGACCATTCCTCAGAGGTGTTTAAATGAGAGGAAAGACCTAATGCCTGCCTAAAGTTAGTCTCAGTTTAAAACATTTTGCATCTGTCACTTTCTCCTCGATCCCGTAAGATCTGAGGGATCACTAATAAATCACTAACAGTTAAATAATTAAAAACTTCACTTAATTGACATTCCTTGTGCTGTTTACGTAAAATAAATTCTGCATCATCTTTAAGAGAGCTGGGGCGTATGGAGCTTGCATATCAGGGTGTATTGAAACACAGCCAGGAATGTGCTGGTGCAGAAATTGTGCAATATACTGTGCAGTGTGCTTCATCCATCCACTGCAGCCATCCATTGGCAGGCAGTACATACTAAATCTAGGTTAGTTAGCATATTTTAGAAATAGATTATTCTATTTGATGTTCAGAACACATGCTGAAAAGTCACTGTTGAAATGTGTGACCCAAATGCACAATTTCTGCTGCAGTTTTCGCATTCCCCTATGGATAGTTATATTGGCCCCGATCGGTCTCACAGGTACACGAGGGTTAAGCTAGATCAGTGCATCTCATCTCAACCTTTTGGACTTCAAGGCCTACCCATGTTCCACAACAATATTTGAAAGACTGACCAAACCAAACACCAAGAATTATCTTGATTTTTAGGTGTTTTTGGTTATTTTAATTCTTGTTTTAAATTTAAGTCATCTCGAGGCCCTCTTGGATGTTTGTTGAGACCCCCTAGTGGACCCCAGACCATTGGTTGAGGAACACTGTAGTGGGTAGAGCTGACTGGAGCTGACGTCACTTACCAGAGACTCATTAAATGTACATAATGACAAATGTACAAATGTAAATTGTTTGTTTGCAAAGTTTTACAAAAGTGTGTAATATAATAGCTACTTTATAATGCCCCTTATTTTCTTTGATTTGACCAGCAAACCAAATATGCCTTAAAAACAAACAAAAAATATATCAATAAGCAAATAGATATTGGTGTCTATGGCAACCATGCACTCTCATAAACCTTATAAACTTTTGTCTTATAAAAAGAGGAAATGAAGTGCAAAATTTCTCCTTGCAATCTATCTTCACAACTTGGTTCTAAAGAACTACTTCCATTATCTAAACCTGATCCTGGCTTTGTTACTCTCTTTGTCAGTAAAAGAGTGTTTTAAGAAATGGCTTTTTCAGCACAGGAGACAAGATGGTCGATCTAATAAACTATACGTTCGTCTGAAGTTAAAGTTAAAAAGTTTGGCCCAGTCAGAAATGTAGCCTCAGCACAAATTAGATCCAAAAACCTAGAGCTACCGTGCATAGAATACATTAGCAAGGTGATTGGTTACTGAGATCTTAGCCCCACCCACCCCATATAGCACTTTTTTTCCACAAAGTGCATAGACCCATTTTTTTATTTAATTTAATTTTCTTCTTAATGATTCTTAACTGATCACAATCCTTTGCATGTATGATTTTGTTGACTAGGAAATCCATATTTCATCATCATTGTCATCACCATAAGTATTTTTCATCGTATTGGTTCATGTTTTCCATTTCTTGAGTTTGTTTTGTTTATAATTATTATGAATCATTCATCTGCCTCATCGCTCTGTTTTCTTTGTTGTTTTCTTTTCTTTCCATCCTTCTTTCTGTTTCACATTTCAGCGTTCTGTTGAGGCTTGGCTTGTTATGGATAGTCACTGGTAAGGGTCTCTAGCCAATCAGAGTGGCAGTTCTCTGAATCCTGCATTCTGATTGGAGTGTTTAACTGTGTAGTTGCTCCACTGTTTGCTTGACTGTGAATGTTAAATTGATTTCATCAGGTCTCCAACTTGGCTCTTTACAATCAACAGTGTATTTATAAATCTTCATTAGTGTGTGTCCCAAGTTTGTTCACAGTCAATATTTTTGTCTGTCTGTCAGTCTTTCCATCTTGATCTGCCATTATTTATACATTTAATATTATTGTCTCTGATAGAAACAATAATAATTATTTATTGTCTGTCTCTATTTATCATCCCCTCAAGATTTACTGTCTGTCTCCACCGCCTGTGTGTATGCCTCTCTCTCTCTCTCTCTCTCTCTCTCTCTCTCTCTCTCTGTCTCTCTCTCTCTCTCTCTCTAATCATCTTGCTTCAGTGCCAAACATTAGCCTGTCACATTAGTGCAGTTCACAGTATAAATGGGTTTCAGGCTGTATATGTGTGAGTCTAAATCTAAGCGTTAGTGTGTGTGTGTGTGTATGACCCTAAGAGTAAATGACATCACTAAATGGGTGCAAGTCTAAGTGCTAAGTACAGACTACCAGACATTATGACTGGAGCCAGCGTGACATTTGACTGTTTTAGAATAATACCTGTTACAGTTTATGTTCCTGCTATGACTGAACTGAGGAAACAGATACAGACTCATTAAATGCCAGCATTTTAACAAATTCGAAAATAAAAACTAGCCGAGGCCATTAATAGAAAAATGTGTCAGCTGCTTGTGAGATTTATACACTTTTCTCTGTTTCTCAGGTCCTGGGTTATAGGTGCCATAGCTTTGCTGTGTCTGCTGGGTTTGACTTGGGCGTTCGGGCTCATGTATATCAATGAGAGTACAGTGATCATGGCCTACCTGTTCACCATCTTCAACTCACTGCAGGGAATGTTCATCTTCATATTCCACTGCATCCTGCAGAAGAAGGTAAGTTACACTCACAGACATACAGATCCACATACGCTACCATTCAAAATTTAAACACGACTAAAATGACGTTAAGACTGAAGCCATTTGCTTAAATGTTTGCATTTTTGTAGACGGAAAATATAATTGTGCCAACAAATCAATTTCTGTCAGATAATTTGGACTAAATAATGAACAAAAGCAGCCAATCTGAGCCTAGAATAGATGGGACATCTTTCAGTACTGTTTAAAAAGCATTTAAGGGCGACGGCATCAAGAAACTGGGTGATAAAATGCTAAGGAATAATTTTTGGTAACTTTAGGCTATGCGTAACTACATTAAAGATGATGTTTAATTTGTTTTGAATTTCTTCAGTCACAACATAATTCCCAAAGTTAGTGTTGTTTTATAGTTTTGATGAGCTTACTATTATTCTAAAATGTGGGGGGAAAAATTAATAAAAAGTTTTTCTAAATTACTGAATGGTAACGTTAGGGTGATTCTTCTCTTTGGGACACATTTGACTGCTTTAAATCTTGAAAATGAAGCTTCCTCAAAGTGTGTCTCGACTATCCTGAAACATTTATAACAAGTCCTGGAGCAAAAATGTGATTATAGCCTTGAATCCCTTGATCAACCTTCAGTGGCTTTTTGATATTCTGTGTGATGGTAATGATGTCTCGCTCTAATAACGTTTCTCACTTTTTGGAGATTAAAGCTGAATAAGTCTTGGACTTGCTAACACAACTAGTTAGTTACCAGTAAGTTAGTAACTTGTGACGGTTAGGGTCGCATGACTGTGATGGTTTCTGAAGTTTTGAAGAAATGACATTAAGTTAAAGGGGTCATGACATGAGGAATCAAATTTCCCTTGATCATTTAACATATAAGGTCTTGGTATCATTAATACATCCTACAAGTTTCATAGCTTAAAACGTTCTCCTTATCAATAATGAAAACATTCATGTAATCGTTTGCATCCTTGCATCGTTGGCTCTGACCCCGGGCATTCAGTCACAGAAAAGTGGAAACAGTCCATGTTTGACAGAATAACATCACTTTGTTTGGGATTAATCCACTATGACATCATGCAACAGTGTAAAGTGAATACTATGGAAAAGCATGTGGACCTGAAGGCATTATAACACTCATGAAACTTTTGTGATAGCAGTAAGATGCTAGTCAAACGCTGTGCTGTTTTTGGTTGTGCTGTTCATTGGCTCCGTTAGCCAGTTACACACATTGATGTAAGGTTCTTAAAGGGGATCACAGGACTAAAAACAGTGGAAAAAAAGGCATAAATTCCTTAATTTTGAGTGTTTTTTTGGACAAAGATTTTCAGTAATATTGTAATTACACCTTAGGGCACAAAATAAAAAAACATGTCATGACCCCTTTAATATTTTAAAAATGGTTATATCTTTCTTTTAACTGTTACTCTGTTGCCCTATGGTCCTCTGTGACTTCTCACTTGTATGATAATTAAATTTTTTTTGTTGCAAAAACTCAAGTTATTACCTTATCAAGTTAAGTTATTAACAATTCAAATTGTACATCAAAATATTAATAAAAAATAGTACCATTTCACAGATAATAAGAATTTTAATATAGAGGGAGGTTCAAATGTCTGGGAAAGGGACTAGGTCAAAACAAAATAAGCATGGCACAAACTCTTAAAGCTGTTATAACTATACAATCTATAATTATAATCTATATTCTATAATCGATAATCTGTCTTTTTTGTCTTTAAACTCATCCTAGGGGACAGAAAACAACTGCAGAATTATTCATATAGTATATATAATGCAAACAACTCACACACACACAGGTGCAGTTGACCTCTTTCCTGGGCATTTTGCAGAAGGTTTACTGGCCCCTCATTAGTAATGATCTCATTAATCAAGCCCTCTGTCACATGCATGCTCAATTAGAGACCCTAGGCTCATCAGATTTATTTAGCTCATGATAGATCTCAAACCTTTTAATTATCTGATGGTCGACCGGTGGATTGCTTCCAGAGTCATTCAGCGTGAAATCGCTCATATCCACATTAAACCACTGCATTTTGGCTGCAGAAGGAACCAGGTATTGATTAAAGAAAAATAATGTGTGTACGTGTGAAGATTCTTATGTACTGATGGAAAGAATGATCGTGCTGCGCTATGGAATTTGATGTATTATACTGCATAACTCTCGAACCCAAAACCAGTTTAACTTGTTTTATTTGAATTAAATGGAAATGCATGCAGGAAACATCTAAGCTTGAGGTGGAGGCATCTAATGTTCCTGTAGCTCAACTGATAGAGCACTGCATTAGCAGTGCAAAGGTCATGGGTTTGATTCCCAGGTAACACACATAATGATACATTGTATACCCTGAATGCACTGTAAGTCACTTTGGAGAAAAGCATCTGCCAAACGCATAAATGTAAATATTGGACTATAAATAAATATATATATATGTATATGTGTATATATAAATGTATCTTAATTCCATACGTATTTTCTCAAAAAACCACAAGATGCTGTTTTTTGTACACAATGAAGGACTGATCTGGGCTTATTGGGGATTTGTGGAGACAGCAGTGATTTAAATCTAGGCCTGTTTGGTTGAGGTCTTTGTGGGGTTGGATGTGCAGTCATCCATACAGACGGAGGAATAAAACTGCTGGGTTTTATTTGGCTGATCTCAGAGAGTTTTCTTTCAACAGCTGCGCAAACAATAACATAGCATCCATGTTAACGACATTAAAAAAGCAATTACAGCTGTATTATTGCTGATACAACTGGGAGTTTTGAGCTGATATTGGTGATTACTGTTATTATGTCTAGATTTCTGGATTGAGCAATCAAGTTTTGGTCCCTGGTGTTTGAAAATGGACTGAGGGTGGAAGGGGAAAGGTTGTGATACTGAGTTACTAAAATGTGTGTGTGTGTTTCTTGGTTGGGTTTATGGCATTTGGAGGGTCATCCAGCATGCTAACGGCTGAAGTCATATAAATGATATGAGGCTTTAATTGGATTCCGCAAGAACATTTACTTTGCTGTTCACACACTCACACACATTACACGCATATCTAAATGAGGACATGCCATAGATGTTTTTTAGACTATTATTTTTATATACAGCTACTTACAAACACTTACCTATACACTAACAGAAAACCTGCATTTTTACTATTCTAAATATTGTTATACAAAATAGGACATCGCAGAACAAAGGTTTTGTTCGGTTTAGCCCATTTCTGGGTACAGATTTGTCACCAAAACATGGTTAAGTAGAAACACACACGGATTATAAACATATGAACTCAAGCAGATATACTGTAATCTGCATGAGCTGAGATTTTGTATAAGAAAATCACCCAGTCATGCGTGAACATTTGCACACACTGTTCCCTAATAAACAAATCACCTTTGTACCTAACCACGCAACTGTGTGTGTGTGCAGGTGCGAAAGGAATACGGACGGTGTCTTCGCACACACTGTTGTAGTGGAAAGAGTGTGGAATCAACCATCTCCACTTCGACTAAGACCAGCACGGCCCGCACACCTGGACGCTATTCCACCAACTCACAGGTAACAAACACATACCCGAGCCAGTTCATTCTGTAGGCCAGGAGTATCAAACCCTGCTGGTGGAGGACCACCGTCCTGCAGAGTTTTACTCCAACACTAATCAAACACACTTAAACCAGCCAATTAAGGTCTGACACCTCTGCTACAGGAGATAGAGATGGTGGCCCAGGGCTGTGACATGCCAGGGGCTCCCCAACTAGATGGTCCATAATAATTGACTACGCCGCAATTTTTAATGCAGGGGCACTTCACACCCAATAACAGAGACTCATTATAATCCAGAAACAGGACTAATCTAGTCTTTGGGTTGTGTCGATCACTTTAAGGGTAGTGTGGCTATAATTTTATGTAATTGGTTATTATAGGTGATAATGCATGTGTACATTAACGCAATCCACAATAATGATGACAAAAGCAACATGCATTAGGGACAATTACAGGTGTAATCGACAAACCACATGACAAATAATTGAAAATGACAACAAACAATAATAGCATAAATGAAAGTGCTCTGTGTATATCATTACTTAGTATAAACATATAGTTACTTATATTTGTTTTAATTTTTTAAAATATGTTTCTGTGAGGTTAAAAGGGTTCTGTGCAATTTGAGTTTATTCACAAATTTTGCTGCAGAATTTGTTTTACAAACCTAACTTACAAATGTAGACCTGTTTTGCACATAGTTATGCCCCAGTTGTTTGTTTACATTGAATCCGTTCCACTAACTATCCATTTTTTGCACAGAGTTATGTTCTCTTCAAAAGAAACCCTCCACTTATCGCATTGCACCAGTTCTGTGGATGTTTTTTAATGCATGACAATTTTACACCTGTGGGGAGCATTTTTATGTTCTCTTCTAGAGCCTCATAAATCCAAAAGCATTTCAGATGATTTTTTAAGTCAATGACTGGTGAACCTGTTAACGGTCAATGCAGTCATCGGCTTGTTAATTCTTCGCGCAGAAAGCACTTAGCTCTGCCGTTCTCTCATTCATAGATGAATGCCGTGCCACCTGACCCAGTTTCACATTCAGCATTTTTTCAGATAATGATCTCAGCATTCAGCCCATCACAGTTCATAAATACAACCGTAAAGCTTTTCAGTACTGTATTCCAATCAACAGATATACAGTACTGATAATTCTGTAGACAAAAACAAATCTTACTCATGGTGTGTGTGTATGTGGGTTTGAATATGTGGTTTACGAGGGTGTATAATGACGTGTTGAATGTGTATAACAATGTAAACTGAGTTTACAGGGATGCTTCCTATGTCCTCATTAACTAAATCACTTAACATATTAACACATAAAACATATTAACTGGTGATTTTTTTGTTAATTAAAACAGACCAAAAGTTTTCTGTGAGGGTTAGGTTTAGGGACAGAATATACAGTTTGTGCAGTATAAAAATCCTTAAATCTATGAAGAGTCCTCATAAACCACATCAACGTGTGTGTGTTAAAAAAGACACAATATGTGAGTTATGTCCAATATTAAAAGTGAAATAAAATTCTGTTAGTTTAGGATAAAAGGATTACGAAATTTTGAATTTAAATTTTCAATCTCAACATTTTAATTTTAACTGAAATATCAGTTTTATCTAAATTAATTCATTTAAATTATTAAGTTTAAAAAGTTTGAATTCTACTTAGGGACACTTTGCTAAATGTGCCCTTTAATAAACCTAACAGTATTTGTTATGATATTCATAGTAAGTCATTTAGCACATGGATTTCTGATGCAGTATACAAGACAGTAATTGAGGTACATGTGCAGTGGTGCATTTCTTGATATAATATGTTTGCAGGCATATGAATAGCATGTTTGCTGCATTTAGCTACATTACACAAGACTGTTACACAATTACTGCTACATGAGATTCTACTGCCATGATTTCTTTCTGTGGGAAAATGTTCCCTCTAGTCAGAAACTGAACCAGTCATGACCTCCCCATTCCTCTTGTGTTGTCAGAGTCGTATTCGCAGGATGTGGAATGACACTGTCAGGAAGCAGTCAGAGTCGTCTTTCATCACCGCTGATATGAACAGCTCAGCAACTCTCAACAGAGGTAAACACACACAAACATGCACCATGTGTACACATGTACACTGGGTTCATTGACAAGTACAGACACAGAGAATCTGGTTTAAACACACACACATGTTGGCATATATGATTTTTAAGGACTTTGCATAGATGTAATGGTTTTTATACTTTACAAACTGTATATTCTATCCCCTAAACCTAACCTTCACAGAAAACTTTGGGCGTTTCTTAATTAACAAAAAGCAATTTTAGCAATTTTGTTTATGAGGACATAGGAAGTGTTACATCATTATACACATTTGTGTCCTCGTAAATCAAATATTTAATACCACACACACACACGTACACAAATCAGGTCCAGTCTGGAACTGCAGTGAGAACAAAGGAACAGAAACCACTTTAATTATGATTTGACCCCTACAGGTTAATTCTAACAATCTTTGGCATGAGACAAAAGAATAAATATAATGTTTGTTTGTATTACAGTTGTGCCACATATTAGTACTAAAAAACATACCGTAGCATGTTATAATAAATTTGCAAATTCTGGTAACAGACTAGGCGACAGTGTGGCAACACAATTTGTCAGTTCAGATGGTGAGACATGAAGCGATAATGTGTGACATTCATTAAATATTTGTTTTCCTCTTTGTTTCCCATTTTTTTCATCAGTTGTTTTGTTCTGTGAGTATTCTACACAGTAAATAAAATCCAGATGAAATGTTTTAGCAAAGGAAAATTACTTGCTCTCTTTGTATGACGGAATTAATTATCAGCAAAACTCAACTCAAGTATTAAAAATAGTTTTTGTACAAATATTAATGAGAAGACTTTTGTTACATATGTAAGTGAATTGCAGGGAATCTACCTGTATCCTGTTTCCCAATGCAATATACTACTACATGTGTCATCCATACGAGTAAATAAATATAAATTATTTTTATTGAATAATAGATTTATAGTCACATTTTAGCAGTGGCCCGAGGCTGCTCATTTGTTTCCTAAAAGATTGATTCATTGTCATTACTAAGGTACCAAAGACTGGTATTATCCTAAAGCAAAATGATGGCATCCATCCAACCTTGGTGTGTATATACAAGAGCATGTTTGTTAAGTCAACAGAACTGCATAATATGCGAGAACGGCCATACAACAGCTCTCTGCCTTGTTTACAATTATCTCACAGTTCAAATGGATTGAACATCTGAGTGTGTGTGTGTGTCCATGTTCTGCTCATTCTCAAAGCCTGCCTTACGTCCAAACACTAATATGATTTGCTCCTCCGAGCTCCTTTGTCTTTACCGTCTTGTGTAAACAAAGTACGTGAGTTTTGAAAACTGAACTGGATCTTCAACCTTCATGAGAGCTAAAGTCATGGAAAAACCCTTCCAATATAATCACACTGGCAGGTCGTGACGGGACGAATTGTCCAACGTCCAACAACTGTCCAATGTAAACATTATCTGTGCTGAGTTCTCTACTGATGTTTCACTCCACATGGGAGGTTTTTGCATTCCTTTCCATCCAGACTAACTATGCTACAATGTTTAAAGTTGTGTAAACACAAGTTTACAGACTTGTCGTCTGCATCATGCTAACTGTTTATTGTACGTCTTTTTTCTGTCTCTTTGTGGCTCCTCTGTCCTCTTTCAACTTTCTTTTCCTACCTCCTGTATCTCTCTCTCTCTCTCTCTCTGTCTCTCTCTCACTTTGTTTGTGGGTGTTGTAGGTACCATGGCTAACCATCTCATCTCCAATGCTCTGTTACGTCCTCATGGCACTAATCCTTATAACACACTGCTGGGAGAGTCTGCTGTGTACAATAACCCTACTGCCAACATGTTCAACACACAAGGTTTGCCTCTCACATGCAGTAAACATTCACCAACTTTTATCACCAATTAAGACGTAACTCTTCTGTGGAAAAATCATGCATGATTGCAAAAAATAAAATTCTGTCTTTGTTTACACACCATCATGGTGCTCCAATTTGCCTTTATTTGAAATCCAAAGTATAGCAAAATGTTGTTTTCCATTCAATGAAAATGAATAGAAACATGCTGTCAAGCTACAAGCTACAAGTACCCTAAAAGCAGTCTAGATGATTTTTGCATGTATTCCTAGTCTTACGAGTCATGCAGTAGCTTTGTGTGAGAAACTGAAATGTACTTATTTATTAATAATTAAAGGGCGCTAGCAACACCAAGATCACGGGTTTGAATCCCAAAAACACTCATGTTTAGATATCCAAGTTGAGACCCATGAGTTTGGAACCATCATTATCAAACCTGACACAATGCATCTTTATCTGCCATGCAAGATAAATATGCACAAACGTGAATACGATTTGAGAGCTGTGGCAGAGACAAACATGAAGCTGCTGTGTGGCTACATATGTGTAAAATACATAGAATTTAAAGGCTGATACAATGTCATCTGAGCAGTACAAAGATACTTAAGTTTTAGCTCTACAACAATTTCAGTGGTCAAAAGGGTATTTCGAAACCATTTTTATAGAGAGACGTCAATTTGGGTGTGAAAAATGATCACATAACGTTGTTGATTATTCTGCCTAGAATTTTCTCCTGGGTTGAGACACAGAGGGAAAACACTGACATTTCCGATTCAGACAGCAATAACACAGAGCGACTAGCGCTTATAAATGCTGAAATTACCTCTAGTCCCCAAACAATTACCATCCGGATAGGGCTTTCAAGAGAAACACACTCTTATATACACAAGCTTTAAATATTATATAGACAGCATAAGAGTTAGCAGTGATATCCTGCTTACATGTTTCCTGTGTCTGTTTAATTATCTTTTTGTGTTGTTTATGTGTTCATCTGTTCTGTTTATTAATTTTGTGAAAATGACAGTATGTCCTTAACTCAGCAGGTTAGCATTAGTCATTGATGTCTGTTACAGTCAGAGCTGAATACAATACTTTTCTCTCCTTCTTTGTGGACATGTTCCATGAGCATTTATATGTGTAATCATTCTCTCCCTCTCTCTCTCTCTCTCTCTCTCTTCTTTCATGCGGCTCTGCAGCCTCCTACAGAGATTCAAGTATGATTCATTTACTTTCACAACAGCTTCACATTTTATAATATATTCCCCTTAGCTTCTCTCCTCTTTAATCTCTTCCTCTTCTTCCTTTCTCCCCTGTTAAATCTGCATCCCTCATGTATTGATCAGTTTTTTGATAAGAGTAAAGTTAATATCCTTTTTGATAGTGTCTTTCATAAAGTATATATAATACTTTATTGATCATCAATCATTTAAACATTTATATAGATAGATAGATAGATAGATAGATAGATAGATAGATAGATAGATTTTAGAATAACGTCTTCCGTGTGCTTCAGTTGAAGCACTTAAAATTTAATTAGTTGACACATTTATTTTTCTGTGTTTCAGAGGGCATTCTAAATAACGCACGAGACTCCAGCGTCATGGATACGCTGCCGCTTAATGGTAACCATGGCAACACCTATGGTGTGGCAGCAGGTGATTACCTTACCTACAGTTCCCGTGGCAGCGAGCCGCCAACTACGCTTGAGAAAAAGATCTTGAAAGAGCTGACAGCAAACTATGCCCCGTCATACCTGAACACTCAGGAGAGACAGGGGAAGGCTCACCAGGGGACCCTGACCAATAAACTCAACAACCACCTGGCCAATGGAGGGGTCGCGGGGTCATCTTCCATCGCCAAGGATGACGTCATGGTGCTCGATAACCCTGGAGCGTTTCACCGGCACGATGATGGGGGCGGATTAAGCCTAGAGCTCATTAGGGAGGAGTCACAAGCACCGCTCCTTCCACCAAGACCACCCCCTCCAGAGAACCACGCCCCTCTGCACACGTTTTCAGCCCACCGGCGCCTACCGCAAGAGAACAGCGAGAGTTTCTTCCCGCTGCTTCCTAATGACACGCACTCTTCGCACACGCACACTCCCCGTGCACACACACATTCTCCTCTCAGAGACTCGCTCTATACCAGCATGCCCACTCTTACTGACCTCCCACAAGGCACTGATGACCTCATCAATGGTCTCCATGACGACGAAGATGATGAGGATGATGACGGTGAGGAGGAAGAGGGGAGCGAGCTACATCTGGCAAATGCCAAAGGGGTCGTCATGGAGACAGATGACGTGTACTATAAGAGCATGCCGAACCTGGGCTCCAGGAACCACATACAAGAACTGGAGAGCTACTATCACATGGGTAGGGGTGGCAGTGATGGGTTCATTGCCCCACCAGAGAAAGAAGACTCGTCACCTGAAGAACAGCCACCAGATCCCTCACAGCTGGTCACCAGCCTATAGACACTGACACATACACACACACACACATTCTCACCTAGTGTGGGTGTGTGTAATGTGTGACACAATGCACAAGGCATGGGATACACTACCTACTGCACTGACAGATCCATAGAAAGACTGATTCCAGATAGCCCCCGATTCCAGTAAATACAAGTATCCTGTACCAATCCACACCAGAATCCTGTTCCAGTTAGAACCAGTAACAAGAACTAGTAACTCATTCCTACGCTTAAACAAGGACTACAATGTGTAGGCAGGTCTCGTGGACATTTTTTCGTGAATCTCCTTGGAAACAGATCTGTTGAATAAACTTTTGCAGATTTTATTCACAGACATGACACGCTAGTCAATTAGGAGATGTGGATTTAAGTCAAACTTTTCCTCCCTGGATCATTTGCATAGATCTCTTTAACATTCAGAAAGGCCTCTACACAACCCGTCATGCAATGGCTGTCTGATTCTCCTCAAAGCTCACAATGGATTACTGCAGAGTGTGGAGAACGTGTATACAGATTGCAGAAAAACTAGCTGCCATTTTAGATGACCGTGTATGATAATGAGCCCACCAACCCAGACTCTGAACTCTTCTGTTGTATTGAACTGCATTACCCACAATTCTCTAGACTTCTCTATGGTTCTCTGCTACACACATTCCTTCTTGTTTTAGCACCGATCTTGTTTCTGAGCGTGATATCAAAAAGACAAATCTAATCTTGAAGACTGAGGACGCGTCTTTCTTACGTTTATTTTTCTGTAATAATCGCAAGGTAATTTTCACTAATTACAAAGACATGGAACAAATTTCCATACAAAATGTACAGATCCCTGATATTGCATATGATCGTATGCGTTTCATGTTTTTGACATATTTTGCCCCTTGTATGTGTTTTTGTAGACTAGGCCAATCCTCTAATGCTGTGTCGGTCCTCGAAAATACTATCCCTTATTACCACGCAGCAAACATGCACACATATTAAACTGTACACACATACACTCATCCTTTACAGACAGAAATACTCGGTCAAAGTTCTCTTGTTTGCAAGAATGACCATCGCTTTCTCTTTATCCCAAACGCAACATTTTGTCATTCTAATTCTCACTGTGTCAATTATATGAAGAGACTTTTGGGAACTGACTGTTGTGTGACTGACATCTTCTACAGATGGGATCCGAGCACTGTCAAATATGCCAGAAAGTGGTTAAGTCTTGAGCATTCTAGAGCACTTACCCTTGAAAAAGACCTTTCGTGTGTATAAACAAGTATCGTCCTTTAGATGCAGGTTGACAAATTCCAGCTTATTGGAATTCCAAACATATGCTTTGATTGGACTTCATTGTAAGTAGACAAAAATGTTCTCAGGCTAAAATATATCTAATTCTAAAAAGGAAAAGTTTGTTTTTGGCAGTTAAAGAAGAAAAGGGGAAAGAAAAGCAAGTGGGGTTTTGTTTTAAAATAACTGACCTGGTCCGAGCCCACATGGGTTTACAAATAAACGTGTGGACCGGAGAAATCATGATTTAAAATCAGGCAAGCCAAGTGGAGCGTGTGTAAACAAATAAAAAAACAGATTTTGTGGCTAGGACCTTAAAATGAGTGGATTTGAAGATGACAACAACCTTAAAAAGGTCAGTTTCTAAAAACTACTGTTTACTTGTTCTCAAACTGAGGCTCCCCATGTAGCTTGCACATCTAGCCCTTGTTAGACTACCCTGAGAAAATTGATTGACTGAATATTTATTCCTGTGATTTTTTTTTTCAACAGATCAGATATGTAGGTTCTTAGAGAGGGTTGGAAGATAATACGATCGGCACTGAGACCTTTTTTATTGTTATTATCATCAATATTATTACAATATCAATGAAATTATTATTTATTCTTTTCATATGCATTCTAAACTGAATGAACTCATAACTAATATTTGTTGTAACAGTGAAAGTTGTTTGCCAACAAATAAAATGACTGAATTAATATTTACAATATTTTACAGGGGAGAGGTGTCAGTCTGTACGTTTTTTTAAAAGCGAGTGTCATTTTTTTTGTCATAATAAAATACACCCCAATGCAGACACAACTATGAATACATAATCATTTTTAGGTTGATTTTGCCAAAAAGTGTGAACACTATGGTTATCGAAATATTGCTCTGTTTGTTTAAACATCATTGGCTCAACCAATGGCGTGAGTTTGGGGCAGGACCATCTTTTTGGCCAACCAAAGGATAATGAGGAATGTTCTGGAAACCTGTCATTATTTATGCAATTCTGTTTGGTAATGCTAGTGGCACAGAAATTATACACGTCATCTTTAATTCTGTTTTTCTATTATAGACCAAAGCGTCCAACAAGGCAAAGTATCTTGTCCTCTGGGCAAGTTTTCAGGAAAGAATTGTCATGGAGTAAATTGTACTGTGGATTGTGATTCTCTGTTGAAAATCCTTTTGGACTAGACTTAATCTCTGTCTGGGAAACCAGCCGGAAGACTTTACCAGGCACTCGCTCTATGCTGACCCAGTTTCGGGCCTTGTGAAGACTTGTCAGAACTGACACCACTGTAATAAGCACAGTACCAATTAATTATGCACATCTGAGAGGAGCTCCAGCACAAACAGTGTAATTACGACCTATTGATCTTCATGTCTCTCAAGGCAAACAGACATACGTCCGTCTGCAAACACGCCCAAATGTCAGACAGCCTGCGTGTGCGAGTGTCTGCGAGAGTTCATTCTGCCAAATGTTACCACCTTCATGAATATTTATCAGACGTTTTGACAAGCACTTGAGCATTTTAAAAGGAAGGAACGATGCAGCTTTTCCCCCCAAGCAGAATGTATAGCCCCATACTCCAGAGCCCTGTCCTGCCTTTGACGTGTGTATAGTGTGTGTGTGTGTATGTGTGTGTGTGTGTGTGTGTTCTGTTGGCAGATGATGAGACTGGAGGTCTGTGTGAGAAAACTTTCAACCATCCAAACACCTACGTACCACACAAACAGAAGATAGAAGTTAGGGTAAGTTAAGTTAGAGAGAGGATAAGGATAGAAATTTACCAGTCAATAGTGCATATGGCAGACCAAAAAGAAAAGAAACAGGAAAAAGAAAAGACAGACGAGGGAGGCTGCAGTACACTACACCTACCCCCACCCCCTCCACACCCCACCTCCACACACACACCTACCTCTCGCTCTTCTGTTTTCTCATAGGTTGATTAAATGAGACTGGAGACAATGTGGGCCAGATCACAGTGTGGTATCTTTGATCACTTAGTGCTGCCTGTGAGATTTTTACCCAGAAAGCTCACTTTAACATGAGAAGTGTTTTAACCGCACATGCCTGCTGTTGTCACAATTCACCCGACTTGAATATATAAATGTCCTCTGTGTGCTGGGTTCATTTAAATGCGTCATAGGTTAAATATACAACATTGAGAATGTTCACACGAAACGTGACCAAGGAGGTATATGATACCTAATGAAAAGGTATCCAATAGCTTTTCCACTCGTCTCCGTGGCAGCTGGTTCAACGCCTTCGGATGTACACGACCTGCATGCTGCCACCTTTGTTCGTGGGTGCTCAGGTTTCAGGTTTTCTTTAAGCCAAGTGACTTATATGTAAATACCATGTGACTATTTTCCTGCTTAGAATACTGATTGGCTGATGGCACCAAAAGAACATGCATAGTTCTAAGCCCTTCAAGAGTGACTGTCTTAAGATGTGATGTCAATGGCAGAAGTCAGAGAGAAGAAGCACAAGAAGTCTTCCAAATCAATTTTAATCAAAATTGTAATCAATTCTGGTAGATTGATTGATTTTCTTTTTTAAATGCTGTGGGTCCAATTTATTCTATTATAACAAGTTAATTCAAAGCAATATTTGAATAATGTTGATGTGTTCAAATAAATTTAAGTGGCATTGCTAAAGCTATCACTAAAAAATTGCTACACAGGGCAGAGAATAATGTATAATATTGTTTTGTTGGTATTTTAAGAGTTTCTGTCAGGCTGATGGTTTTTAGGCTGTTACCATTATGTTAATAGTAAAGCATTTGCTTAGGTAGTTAACCACAAGTACACTAGTTATTTTGACATATCTAATTTAGTTGGACTTACTCAATACAGTTCTCCAGTTGATGTTCATCTTATGCTAAGTAAACTTGTTTGGAACAAGTGAATCCCTGCGTATGAATGAGTCAAGACTCATGGTGGAGAGTAGTAGTAACAATACCAAGGTCATGGGTTCAATACTCAAGTACAAGAAAAGTCAGTCCACCCGGCAGCCACCTTGCCTGTACAAGTACTGGTTACAGCACCTGCCTAATGGAGAAATATACTGTATATTTGCTTGACCTCCATTTACAGTGTTCATACAGACACAGGAACATGCCATTAGCGCAAGTACAGCAAACCTATTGTGTCTGAAGTGTTTTCACAAATACATTTAGCATATCTGAAGCCTTGAGCTAGACTGCAGTCTGTCTGAACAGGTGCAAAGACATGCAGGCAGTTTTCAGTGAGCAGAAAGGGTCAAGAGACATTATAATAATGCTGATGGGGGGTGAGCTATACCTAACTCTCTCTCTTTGCTATCTCTCGCTTATTAAACTTTATCTAACTTTCATTTCTCATTCTCTTTAGGATTTAGGAAATGCAGGGTAACCATGGCAACAGCAACAGCAGGCTATCAGAGACAGAATCATAACAGTGCTGCTAGACCTCTCACAGCCAGCAGAGTTAAAGGCTTGTGTGTGTGTGTGTGTGTGTGTGTAACAGAGAGAGAGGCAGCTGGGATTCTGGGTAAAGGAACAACAAAGGAACAAACAGGAGTCTTACTGTGATAACAGAGTTCTTAGCATCACTTATGCACTTTGTCGCTTCTGTGTTCGTGTGCACACATGAATTTCATAGCAGTATAAATTTAGCCTGTGCAGGTAATGTCCAAATAAGAGCTGTGTTTATCCTTCAGTCTCTGTGTGTGCTTTATTAACCAGCATGAACAGGACGTTTGCATTAGCACATTCTTTGACATATGAACAAGTGCAAAAGATACAGTCTTATTAGGTATTTTAAACAAAAATGAAGACTACACAAATTTACTGCTGGTATTTGTATTTTAGCAATTGCTTTTATATCCTAAATTTATTATTTTTTATTTTTTTATAAATTTATAATTAATACATACATACAGAGAAAATGATGTTTGGAGAACTAGAGGTGTCAAGCACAATAGTGACGGATTTCAGTCAGATTTCCAGATTATTAATGTAATCTGGGACCTTTGCCAAACTATTATTAATAACTACTAAAATCTATTTTAATATTGTAACTACGTCCTAATATGTTATACTAAATTAAAAACTTGTACACTATAAGCTGCCAACTGCCAAGCATTTATAAGCTTGTACAATCTGTACCCAAAATTCACAGGGGCACAAAAGAGGCTTAATAGAAACTTTTTTAAAACAGCAGTTTGTAAAACAACAGGATAAATGCAACTCTTCATCACACTCATCTGCTGCTCTCAGCGCTCGGTGGCAGCTTTTATTTTATCTGTTTTAGTTATAATAAATTAGAAAAAGGTGCCACAGACAGATAGGCAAGGCATTTATTTATGTAGCACGTTTCATATGCAAAGTGCTTTACATTTTATATAAAATATTCAGAAGAGCATAATGTAGGCACAGTAAAATAACAAGTTAAAATGTAAGAACTTTAAAATACAAAATTAAAGATCATTAAAACAAGTAAAGAACTGCTTTTGTTAAAAACTGGATGGAAACAAATGATAACACTATTTTGGTGTCTGTTACAATTTCATTGTAACAAATCATGCATAATTACATTACTAAACCTATAATAAGTACATGTTTTTAATATTATTTAGTACTTAAATGAATAATTACACTGTAAAACCTTAAAATACTGTGTAACCAACAAGTTACGAGTAATGGGAATAAATATATAGGAATAAATAAAAAATAACTATAGGAATAAATAAAATAATGCAGTGAAATTTTATGTGTGTTTAAGTGCATGTATATGTGTGTTTTATATGTGTTTAAGTGCATGTATATGTGCGTTTTATATGTGTTATGTGCATTATCTTGCATATAACTACCAGGTGGCCTATTAGCTAAATGCTGCCTCACCATGTTTAGAATGAACTCTAGGTGTTACAGGCTGACCTAAAGATCTTAAAGGTCTACTACATTTATATTCTACAAGCATTTAAGTGTATTTTGGTCATAGGCCATTGAGTGATATATAAACAAGTAAAAGCACTTTAAAATCAATTCTGTGTGTGACTGGAAGCCAATGTAAAGAGGACTGTGGTAATAAGCTCAGTTTTTGTCAGAATTCTGGTGACAGCAGCAGTCTGTAGTACCTGCAGCTGTCTAAGGTTTTTTGGGCAATACTGGTAAGGAGACGATTACTGTATAGTCCACCCTGCAAATAAATGTGTTATCTTTCTAGGTCTTAATTATTGCTGTTTGGTTATGTACAAGCAAATTAAATGTGTCATGATCATAATATGAACATATTCACACAATGTGTAATTCATAATATGAATTAATTCATGTATTTCTAAAGAAATAAACCTACATTTATCTTTGATTTATGGTGACTAATGAGCAAACTTAATGATTAGAAAGCAGTCAATCTTTTAACATTTAAGATACTAGCAATTAGGAACTCATTTTGCAAGAATTAAATTTGTCAGAATTAATAATTATGATTGGGCTAAATGAAACTAAAATCTGAAAGATTCACTTTTCCTCATAAGTAAACAGCACCTGTCTACATAGTTCTGCTGTTCCCAGTAAATCAAATGAGTCTGTGTGTATAATTTGTCATGGTTCCTGTTTTTTTTATTTTGGAACACCGTTTAATTTAATTATTCAGCTCGGTGAGGCTATAAAATGAGAACAAACTTAGATCTGATCATGGGTAACCAATAACCAAATAGTTTCAGGATATGTCTTAAATCTTTAATGTCACGAAAATGATTAATTTGAACAAACAGAGAAAAATCTCATAAGATGATAAGCATGAAGCGAAAACTATTTGTTGATGGTTAAAGGTTAGTCATTTTCATACTTGAAATAATTTTCTATCACATTTCCAATTTTATATTCTTTTCAGCTGTGAGAATGTCATAATGTGTCACTGAAAGACAAAATAAGAAGTGATTTAATATTACAACACATAAAAAGTTTTTTTATATATTTTTTATCATTCAATGTTAAAATATTATTCAATATAAACAACAACAACACATGTTTATCTATCTATCTAAATGGGGACATCCTATAGACTTCTGTTGTTTTTATACACAGCTAGTTATAAACAATATAACCTAACCCACACTCTAACCCTAACAGAAAACATTTAGCATTTTTACAATTGAAAAAACAAATTTCTGTTTTTTATAGCGTTTTACAAATGAGGACATCCTCAGAAGAAGGTTTTGCTGAGATTCGCCAGGTTTAGCTGACTTTTGGGTACAAATTTGTCCTCAATGTATGGTTGAGGACGTATACACACACACAATCTCTTATATACATTAGAAACAAAATAAATGATACAATCTCCAGTGGGTATCCATGTGGTTTCATCTGGCATACATGATGAATTCTTATATCTAAGAGCCTCTCAAAAATAAAAAAATTAACCTCTTCTAAAGAGAAAGGTTTCATATGCCTCTGGTTTCCATGGTGATTATTTTATTAACCTGTTGTCGTGGTTTCCACTTGAAAGAAGAGCTCTCCAGAGGTCAGAGGTGACCATGTAAGCCAACTGGAAAAAAGTGTGCGCGCTCACACGTCGAATAATGTTTTTCGCTAATTTCTTTTTGAGCGTGTATTTGTGTAAAGATTAAGGTATTAACATGTTGTGTTTTAAGTATTGATGTGCCTACAGGCAAAAACAACTCGGTGTGAGAGACGATTTTGTCTCCATATCACAGTTGGCAGCATGTGTGTGTATATGCGTGTGTTCTGTTTCTGCAGTTGGCAGCTTGTGAAAAGCAGATTTTCTTTTTTCAGCTCATCACACTTGGTCTCTTGAAGCGTCTCGTGCGTGTCACTCCTTGCAAACGCTTTGTATTCCGTTAACCCTTTGTTCGATAATAAACAGAGGATGTTTACAGTATATACTGTATAACGCAGTCACAGATGCAGTCTTACCGAGCGGGGCAACAGAGGCATGTGTGTGTGTGAGTGGGTCAGGGGGTAGGTTAGCTCGTGAGCTTGTGCTTCTAGCCTTGTTCAGGCTCTGAGATAAAAACTCTAATATTACAGGTTTAATCCCATACAGAAGGCAGGATGTGTGAATTAGAGCATTACTAAAGGATCTTTATCTCTATTGTGCCCTTGAGTGAGGCACTCAGAAACCTTGCGGTGCTCCGGGGGAAATGTAGCTGGATTTAATGTCATTATGTTGCTCTGAAAGGAAATTATCCACTAAATATTTGTTCATAGAAAGATTGCCTTGATTTTTCACGGTTCTCGACTTGAAAGGGTATTACCAACCCATTTTACTTCTGAAATATCTTCCCGTTGCTCATCTGGTAAAGCATGTCGGTAAATAGGCAAGATCATGGGTTCGAATCCCACAGAATGCATGTACTGATAAAATGCATAGCTTTAATGCACAGTGAGTTGCTTTGGAAAAAAGTGTCTGCAGAATAAATAAATCTAATGAGTTTCCTAGTCAAATAAGATAATTAATGAGGGAAAATGTGGGGTGGAGCCTACAGTCAGGAATTGATTGTATTGAATAGTGGGCGGTACATTGGCATGCAGGATGGAGCTTGTTGGTGGTGAGGGGCTGAATAATAAGAGGAACTGGTGAGTCAGCTGAAAAGGGAAATCGTGTCAGGAGGAATGGATTGATAAAAACTTCATTAGGACCAAAAATTAATTTCAAAGGAAGATTTAGTTTGATTTTATGTTGTCTTACAAGCGGCTCACCGGTCTGTGTTAATAGAGTGAAAGAGCAAATAAAACAAAAAATTCTCTTTCCTGTTTATTCAACGACAACAAAGTTAAGTGGCTGTTGCATCAGTCTACTGTGTGTGTGTGTGTGTGTGTGAGTGTGTGTGTGTCCTGTTGTCAAATCAAGTGTATTGAGTTTGTCATCCACACAATAGCTCCTAAAAGGTATGAGAGGTTTAGTGCCATATTAAATGTCATATACTATTTTATCCTGTAAAGAAAACAATAAACAAACATCTGCACCTGTTTGTGTGTGTGTGTCTGAGGACCCTGTAGCTTTCCCACGGCATGTGGTTTCCAGCTCCATAGAAGGGGAGAGAGAGAGGGAGGGAGGGAAAATATGTTGGGCAACAAAAGCATAACACATCTTCTGAATATATGTAAAGATGCTGCCATTATATTTAAACCGACTCCCACGTGCACCTTAAACCGCATGAAAGACACACAGATAAACACAGCAGGGCAGATGTGGGTCAAAGTATTTGTCTTTATAGCATCTTTTCAGAAAGGTCACATGCGTCCAGGTGGGTTTCCTGCTGCTAAGAGATCACCATAACGACTGCGGATCAGACAGGGTCAGTGTCTCCTACCAATACAGCCTCAAACAGATAAATCACGGTTCGCCATTGCTGTAATATTAAAAATGTAAAAGCCTTGGATTCTCATATAAATGTTTTCTGTTTGGGAAGTTTTTTTAATAAATGAAACATTGAGAAGCACAAATATATCTTCTACACTGTTTGTCCTTAGAAAAGTACCAGCTATTTTGCAGCTGCAGAGAAACAACAGTTTAACAGAAATCACTCACACATGCACAGAACTAATTAAAGATTAAAAATCTGGTTTTTAAAATTATGCATTGCATATAATTGTATACGCATATGTGATCATCCAGCTAAGAAATCGCTCACCATAAAACATGCCATTTTTAAAGTAAAACTGGTCAGTGTATGAGCCTTTTGTTAATAGTGATGACCTCATAAAATGTTTTTACAGTTGGCTTTGAATGTTTCCATCTGTTAGTACAGCCATACCTACACACCCAACATCAGGTCCCCTTGATCTAATCTGAACAAAGTCGGACAGAAACCAGTTTATAAGCAATTTGAGCTCTTCAGGTTAATTCTGTCTCACTATCGTTGGCTGGTAGTACCTCATTCTTGTTGCACCAAACCACATATAGAATCACACACATTTTATAACGGCTATACAGCAACACTGCCCCCAAGTGGAAAAAATATGTTCTGCAATAGAGTTGTCGTCAAACTTGAAACGTCAATATTACATTTTATTTGTAGACATTACCTGGTTACAATCCAAAGCAGGTTTTAATGAAAAATGTAAATACTGCATCAGTTGTTTATATGCTGAATAGATCCCTTTGTAATTGCTCGGTTATCAATTACTCTTGAATTATATCAGATATAGTTTGACCTTTGCGCTTTGTACCACTAATGGAAGTTCAGACTTCAGAGCACTGAACAATCACCCGGATGTCACAGCTTATGAAACATTTCCACTATTTCCTATAAGGAATGAATTATTTGCTCATTATGACTAGCAGCCTATTCCAAAACTAGGAAGGAAAATACGCACACATGAAGTAAAGAGAAAGGTGCTTTCAAAGTTACAAAAGGAAATCCGAAATCAGAAAGACAATGTTAAGATATTCTTATCCTAGCACAAACACGCAGGTGTTGTTATACACAAACTGATTCATTCGAAAAGAAATCTAAGATGACAGAAACACATTGTTTAGTTAAAGCGTGTGATCTGTAGCGTCCCACATACTGACATAGCTTAACCATATTTTAAATATATCTACATTTGTACGCTAGTGATCTGTCGGTTAATACACGTACAATCTGGCCAGTTGTGTATCGTTTGGTTGGTAGTAAAAGGTCTGAGAATTAATAAAAATGAAAATAATAATCTAAAAAAAAGTTTTACATTTTTACATAGAAATCCCATTATTTTGCGGAACTATTTATATTAAAACAACATTCCAATCATTATAAAAGCACTGCCAAATATATTCATTAATCAAACTGTCACTGCTTCTTTCAAAAACCATGTATATGTATATATCTCATTGCGCGTAGTTAGAAATCGCCCAACATAAATTGATATTAGTTCAATTGATTAGATCATTGTCATTACTAACATTCTCCTTCGAGAGCTGTTTTCTGATTTAGGATAAAGAAATATACTCGCTTCTTTCGTGTGTGCAGGAGCGAGTGTGGTTGCATTGCTATGCCGGTAACGTTGCCGTGGTGATTACCAGTGCTGGTGCTCTGTGCCCCAGTGTTTTGGGTTAATCAGCGGTGCGAATACTGGCATGGTGACTAATGAGTATAAAACCCAGTACTGACAATATTTCAAAAATCGTTTTACTTTTTTTAAACATCCTTATTTCAAAATTCTTGTGTGTGTGTGTGCATGTGTGCGTGCGCGCGCGTACACAGATGATAGATAGATAGATAGATAGATAGATAGATAGATAGATAGATAGATAGATAGCTGGATGTATGGATAGATAGATGGATGAAATGAAGAATGAGGGACACGATGAAACTTTAAATATTATTTTTCAGATTCCAATGTGATGGTAAGTGCATCAGTAAAGTCTCTTCTCATCCTCTTCAAATTTGTATCGCCTGAATCTCACCCTCAAAAGTCTAACATGTCAATGTTTTGTTACCAAATTCTTCAGTTTTATTCCAGTGTCAGACATGGACTTTAGTTTTGCCCAATTTCATACTGTGAAATGTGCTATTTGATAGTTCTATAACTTTGTGTTCCAATTGTAATCCAAAGAAAGCAAAATTGGTTTAATGGGGTCCCCTTGAAAGGAACTTATGGAACCCATTACACGTTTACAAAAAGCCACTGTCCAAAGCTAACTTAGGTGTTACTTTTGTATTAAAAAACTTGTGCTGTTTTCTGGCCAGCACATTACTGAGGATTGACTCAGTGGACCAAAGACTTCCTTTCAAAAACAAATGGAAATAAGATAAATTACACACAAGCTGGAGACGTTCAACAACGAAATCTATTTTAAGGACATTAGAATAGGTGGAAATTCTATCCAGGGAAATAAACTTTGTGTGTCAGCAATATACACAAGGCAGATGCGTTTCTTGTAATCTGCCTTCCATCAAGAGGGTCATCCTTCCTCTTTTTAAGGCAGTACATTTACTATTTAAAAACAAAAATATACCAGGAGTGAATAATGGCTACAGCAGAGCAGTCTCAGATGTGCATCCCATGTCATCCACTTCTGCAATTTGGACGTTTCTCCCAAGCAAAACTATATAGATAATATTGTATTGTTGTTAGAGTTTAATATCTCTTTTGATGATCCTTCTATTTAAAAAATGGACCATTTAAAGGCGGAAAAAGACAACAAATAAAAACACTGTAGAATGTAGAACTCACCAGCAGTACACAAGCAAGGTCTCCAGGTTCTAACAGATGGAAAACAACTCATTTTCAAGAACAGATCCATAAGGAAGACTCCAAAAAATCCATTAGGGAATCAACAAAGCAAAAAGGTACACTATCCATTAATTTTAGGCATGTTAATACTCCTTTTGGTAAACAATTCTTTCCCCCAAGAATCCAATATACATAATATTCAGTAGAACCTAAAAAGTAGTTTTACTAATAACACAGTTTTATGAATATTGCTTATTTGTTTTAAAGCTTTCATCATATTTAAAAAAAAGTCCCAAAAACCAAAAACTACTGAATCGTTCCAAGCAGAAAAAAATATTCTACTTGAAGATTTTAAATGAGAACATGAGAAGGTCAGCTTTTAACAGATGAGTTATTAAAGAAATTATTTTCAAAAGCATTTACTCCCAGTCTGATTTTAAAGGGGAAAAACATATTCTAAACAAAATACAAGGCTGCAATGTAATTAAGATTTCTTTCCATGCAGCACAGAATCGTAAATCTCTGAAAAACACAACACGCCTTGAAAATCAAGATGTTTATTATGTGAAACCTTTCAGCCCACAAGCACATTATCAATTTGACAGAAAGAAGAACCCTCACTGAGCTGTCACGTACCATCAAAACCATCATTAGGAACCATCTGATGAAGACGCGAGCCATAGCAACCCACACTCACATAAGTGCAGGACATGAGGTGCCTAGCAACAAGGTCTTCTGATGAAATGCCTCTGCATGTTTGAAAACACTGTTTTCTGGCTGTGAAACTACATTTTACGTGGGTCTGTTCGATCAGTTGTTTTCTAAAGTCAAGGCTTCTCCGATAATGCAAAACTTAATTTTGCATGTCATTTGAATATAATTAAAAAATGTAGTTCGTTGTTTAGTGACAAATTGGGCATTTTGGAAGGTTGGTTTTAAATGGGGAAAGTCTTGTTTTGCAATAATATATATATATATATATATATATATATATATCAGTATATATATTTTAATTTATTTAAATGTTAATTTAAAATGTTTCATTTAAAGATTTTAAACGACTTAATGAATTATTAAAAACCTCAAGTAAAAATTAAATAACTCAAAGGAGACACTAAATGTGGCTTGATTGCTCGTTTAATCTTTTAATCTTAAAAAAAAAAAATCTTAATTTTACATTTTTTTAAAGAGGTAAAAAGCATAAGAGTGGAAAGAAAATATTTACAGTGCGCTCACATATGTTCTCTCAGTACAGTTCTATGGGGTGTGTGTGCGTGTGTGTTTTGGCAATAAGCAGTTAGTTCAGATATACAAACAACACACAGATATCAGTCCTGTCTTCTTGAGCCTTTACAGTTTGTGTGGATGTGTCATTTTTTGGTGGGAACACCTTCAGAATAATCCTCCAGCACTCCGTTGAGATGATCGTTGTGCGTCTTGAACCGTCTCTTTCTCTGTGTTCCTGGTTTCTTTCTCTTCTGAATGGGCGTCTGTAATAGGCAATCACAAATCGCATCAATCACATGGCAACTTTTCATCCCCCTGCAAATCTGCCCGAAACAACTGGAGAGTGTGTGTTTTTGTTCTTGTGTGTAATGTTTATCTGTATGTGTGTGTGAGATATAACACACTATTTTCTTTGGTCCAGTCTCCTGCATGGATGAAATGCCCTGTCTCTTCAGGTAATCTTCAATTTTCTCCTCGTCTATGGAATCCACAGGGACGCTACGCCACAGTTTCTGAAACTCTGAAAAACACATAACACTGACGACACAATCTAGAAGCTCCGCCCACATTTTTAGAGCTCTTGTTGATTGGATGAAGATTTACTCTAACTGACTGTAAGGTATCGTATATATAGTATACAGAACATATGTTAATATAAGTTTATGGTGGACTTTTTAAGACAAATTGCTTTTTTGTGGGTCTGATATATGTATTAAATGTAATCTCCATACTGGCATATTTACGTTAATATAAACTTGACCCTGTAACAAAAATATTGATGAATCAAATCAATTCTGAATCAACTGAGAGATCGAACAGAATCAGGAAATCTGATCATCACACACCTTCATCAACAACAAACTGACAGTGTTTGTCATTGTAGAACAGGATCTTCTTCTTGTCTGGCCTGGTAACAAATATAATCTGATCCCCGAGAGCCTAATCAAAACAAAATAAAAACTTATGAATAAAGAAACAAATAAGCATTGCTTTTATATGGAACTAGACTAATTCAATTCAATACATATAATAATCTTTAATTATAGGTCATATGGAGGTAGCAGATGTGGGTTATAAATTATATCCAAATAAGGTGTAAAAAGAAGAATCTGTAATGCTGGAGTGAGCCACCTTAATAGCCTTGGCCGCATTAGGAAGGCCCTCTTCAACATCCTCCAGTAATACTCCGCCCAGCCCCAACTGATCATGCTTGTCCAGTAGTCTTAACAGAGCTTTCTTATCCTTCAGATGATATTTGGGTCTAAAGGCATATTTCCCTTCTCGCACGTCTATTTTAGGATTGCTTGCCAATGCCTGGAGGGAAGGAGGGATTGATCATAAATTTTCACTGCAGTGCAGCTTTGGGAATATTCTGTGCCACATACGTAAATCTGAGCGTCAGTAAGTATTTTTCAGTGTTAGTGAACTGCTTTTCCTTAAAATCACGCCACTTACAGTGAGATCCAACACAGTAGCAACTGCCTGACAGGTGAACAGAGACAAACGATTTTAAAAACGACACAAACATGTTCTGTGTGCATCAGTTTACATCAGACAGATTGCAAAATGGGCTTCTGTAGATTGTGATAGACTTACGTTTGAAGATGTGAAAACATAACCAACAATTTTCATAAACAAGCACATAGACTTGCGTCTCATATCAATCTGTAATCTCTGTCGTCTTAATTTTAACTCTGCTTTGCATCAGGGTTCTGACCACCCTGTTGGGCTTTATTTTGCAATAAGACCAGCTGACAGTACATTATCCCCTACTTAACTTCAGCTTAGTGTTTTTGGACAGCAGCTACTGCGTGCTGTTGACTGCCGCATATCTGTGGTCTGTGGTAATCAACAGAATGCTGTACATGCTGGTATGCTGAAAACAACTTGTAGTGTGCCCTTAATAATTAACAAGAGCCCACACACACCTCACTCATGAGCCACTGTTTCTGCTTCATGCCAATGTCAAGCAGTTTGGTCTCATCCAGAATTTCATCTAGAGTCAGATGGTAAGTATCGCCTCTCTGGTGCCTCGTCTAAAAGAGAAAGAGAGAAAGCGAGAGAGATGTAAAAACAGCTGAAATGTGACACAGCTTCATTTACATCTGAGGATTTTAGCCTGACAGGGCGAAATTACTGTCATATTACATCAATTCACTGTGGGAAACTGCAAAGAGTGACAAAAAATCCTGACACACTGCTTACAGTCATATTAAAAACTGCACTAATAACTTTAATAACGTGTATTTGTCATATTAGCATGAAATTTCACAACTCCAATGTGAAACAATGTCTTATTAGGTCAGTTGGAGAAATCGTTTTAGGAGACAAACTCTTTTAGGTAGCGATGCATCCAAATTACTGCCTGAAACTGAAAATGGACGACATTTTTTGGAATAACGACATATACTGTTTAATACAATATTGACCAATATTGACTAAACATAAATGTTGTTACTATTGGTTTCTGAAACACTTTTGAGTGATAATTATTATTACAATAGTAATCTTCATGAGAAATTATCTTTAAATAAATAGCCAAAAGTCAGTTGATTTAGGATAGATATTATAAGCAAATCTAAACACTACAACAACAAAGTGCTTAAGAATACACAACAAAAGGACAAAATGTAGGTTTTCCATTTTTTTTATAAATGGTGATGTTTTTTTTGTTTTTCCCTTCTGACATGAGACACACATATGACATTGTGTACTATACAATATTATGCTAAATCGCCTCACAGCCTCTGTACAAGCATGAGAAAATTAACAGATCAATAACCAGGACAGTGTTTGCTTCTGGACATGGGGATTTTAATGCATAACCAGGAAATGCAAATACAAACTGGATTTGCAATCTTGCCGACCACAAAATGCTTCAGTAGCACCATTATTTATATTAGATTTAACACAACACTCAACATTTTTCCTGCACACTGCATTTTTATGTCAAAGATTCTGTTACTGGATCTTAAATTAAAAGCTTCTGTTCGTTTTTATCCAACAGTTTCATTTTCATTCAAAATCAAGCAAGATTTCAGTTTGATTTATCTTTTGTAAGAAAACCAAAACTTCACACATTTGATCACATTATATGTCATTTTTTGCCAAAAGGTTATGGTGGTCTAAATTCTAAAGAATTGCAGACCCTTCTTCTGTTCATCCAATCACAATCTGATCACACGAAAGACATTTACACCAATACTACAGAAATTCAAATCTGTGAGCAATGTTTGTGTCATTTGACTTTTCTACAGTTAAGGCTTGTTTACACCAAGAGCTATAACTATAACAATAACTATGTTAGCTCTCAGATGAATAGAACAGGCAATAACATTGTCTATAATATTCTAAGCTTGTGAGCTGCAGTTTCACAGTCACAAAGATGGATGTAGGTGATCTGCTGTTGCTTTACGTTTTGTAAAGAAACGTAAGGATGAACAGCTGCTTTTGGCCTGAATCATTCAAAAACAGGAGATGTAATCTTTCGA
This sequence comes from Botia almorhae, assembly GCA_036877575.1. NCBI lineage: Eukaryota > Metazoa > Chordata > Actinopteri > Cypriniformes > Botiidae > Botia > Botia almorhae. The sequence goes on along the minus strand of JAZGTJ010000119.1, from coordinate 47,949 downwards.
AGACCATTTTTATTCATACTCCAAAATGAGTCTATCTGCCATTTTAAATGCGTGAGCCTTTTAAAATCGAATCGGTTTTGATTGGCTATATGTGTTCTATGTTTATCAGCTGGAAAAAATTATCCTAATGCTATTGCTCTTCTCTATCTTTACAGTTGTGTTGTGAAATCCACTATTCTTTAAAATCGTATTTTTTTACGCTATATCATTATCATCCTTGGTGTGAAAGGGCCTTAAAATACAAGTAAAAAAATAAGAGAGTTAGTGTTCATATATTACCTTCATATAGTTGACAATTCTGGCCAGAACACCAAACTTGTATCCTGAACTCCCAGACAGAGCTTTGAGATTGAAAGAGCCATTGCTGGGATCTGATCAAAGGATAACAAAGAATACGATGAGAACTAGATTATATGAGAACTAGAATAAATATATTTTATATGCCATAACATTTACATTTCTGTCCACAAACACTTCCTTTCAAAATGAATCACAGATGAACACAACAAAGCACTCAGACACTTTAATGTTACATAACCTGTCTGACGATCACAATTTTGCATCCTTAAATGCAAAACACAATCCATCCAGGATTACATAGATTACATGCATTAATGGAAGTGTATCTTCTCGACAAAAGAGATTACATAAGGCAAAAGTCTAACTAAGCAGACAATAAACAAATTTAACTTGCTCAATGCTGTGAGAGTGTGATAAAGCAAAACACTTCTGTTCAAATATTTAGGATTACTTGCCTGAAATGTTTCTTATGTTATATTAGAAGTCTTTTAATCTGAAAGCATTTTGTAGACGTTATTATAATTGCATCAAATTAATTTCTGTCATTACAAAACTACAATTTTAGTAAAATAAGTTTAAGGAATGACTTGGACTAAATTATAAGGAAAAGCAGCCAATAAGAGCCCAGCATAGATGGAAACTCCTTTATTACCATTTACAAATCATCACAGGGTGATGCCTCAAACAAAACTAGATGGTGAATGCCATCTAGTGCATCGAGAGAACATTTTTGCAAATTCTAGGTAACGTGTGGCTACAATAAATATGCCAAAATATAAGTTTGATTTATATGTAATGTATGTAAGTCACAACATAATTTCCATATCTACCTTTGTGTTATCTGATAGTTTTCATGAGTTTATCATTATTCAAAAATGTGAGGAAATAGTAATGAAATGAGAATGAGTGAACCGAAACATTTGATTGGTAATGCATATAGGAACAATCATTTGTAAATAATAACGACAAAGTATAAAACAATAAAATACCAGAATAACAAAAATAGAGTGTATCGTAAGTAATAGTTGAGTTGTTAATATAATGGTGTACAGTATAAATACACTAATTTCATTTCATATCACCTTTTTCACCTAGCTTGTTTGTTAGGGTTATTGGTTAGGGTTATTGTATAGGGTTATAGGCTTTTTAATGTTCAAAAGAGGCCAATGACACTGTCAATGAAGCTGTCAGCTATTATTAATTCCAATTCTGTATTCATTATATAAAAGCCTAAGCTTATATCTTTTATTATTAGCCTCTATTAGGCTGTGGTTCTAAAACACAGAAGAGCATTAGCATGTTGAAGGTTCTCCTTAGAACTTTCCTATGGGTTGTTTAAAAGGAGGTTTGTGTGCAAAATATGGTCAGTGTTTAACACAAATGTTTTTAAAGGGAACTTTCCCATTTTGAAAATGACAGTTACACATCAAATGTAAAGCTGCTAAATATTATAGTTTGTAGTATTAGTATTAAAAATGATTGCTGAAAAGAAACACAAATACCACAAGGGTATGAGTTTCTGCATGATGCAAAGGATAACTATTCTTAAAACCCAGTGGATAACTGGTCATTACCACTTTGATGAGAAAGGAACAATTGCATCATTCCTAAGATTTTCTCAGATTTTCAGAGGTCTCATCATTCCTATCTCCCCCTCAGCCCTGGTTAAAACAATCATTTCCTCGCTGCAGTGTAGCTCTAGCATCATTTCATCTTCCTCCACATCCTGCTCTCAACCCCTGGCAACGGGAGCTTAGCCAGTCTCAGCTGCATTTTGGCACTGACTCGTGAATGATTCATTGCCTAGGCGGGATCTGGCGCTGACAGCACATTCGTTACAGAAAGCTAGATTGCTGATTCTTTGACAGACAGGACAGACAGCCAATGACGTTAAAGCAGAGAGTGGAACGGCCAATACGACACACATTTATAGAATAAGGTGGGGCAGGAAGAGAGAAGAAGGGCGAGCGGTAATGAGAAAGACAAAATAGAGGAGCGAGAAGACAGAGAGGCAGCTGCATCAACCTGCATCCCAAACCTTTAGGTAAGTCCCACTTTAATTTCACATAACACAATGTAAAAAAAACACTAATACAGAGACTAAAGCACCACCTCAGTTATTGCAAATATATTTTTAGATCGTTCAAATATATCTGGAAAGATGTCACATTCACCATACCTGTTTGCAACCTAATAAAAAATATTAATATACATTGCAAGCACATCTTCCACCAAAAACACACAGATAATGAAGGCATTTGATCTCGTCAGAAGTGCATTTGAACACGCACGCAAAAACACACACACGCAGATTGCAGGATCCAGACAGGTAAAGTTGACTGTGCCATTCTAGAACATTACACCAGACAGTATTGTACTGTGTTTGTGCATTAAACATGCAGTTGAACATCTCGTCTAGATTTACTGCCTGCAGTTCTAAAAAGAGCAAAACCATCAGACAAGCATTTTGGAAAGAAACAATAACAGTACTAAGAGATGCTCTATGCATGGAGTAGGAGTCTCTGGAGACTGTGAGGAGGAGAAGCCATCTGTCTGGTTCGGATGTATGTTTGTGTGGAAGAGGGGCTGTTATGGGGGAGCCTCCAGAGGAAAATTAAGGTCACGGGACAAGCCTGCCAAATGATGTTTGCTTAAAAAACGTAGTGAACAGAAGTTTGAGTCTCTCTGGAGATGGAGGGACTTTCCATTCAGGTTGAAAGTGAAGCTGTATTCCTGCCACGACGCATGTATCAGACACGCGTGAGAAATGCATTAGCATGGTTCAGGTTACAGCTAACTCGATTGCTACACTTCTGATGCCAAATACAAAAGAGCGCTCAGATCTTCATTTAGCAACACAGATAAACATGGAACGCAAATAACCTGTGAAAGATCAACCACAACAGAATGGCCTAAATATACATGCAAACCTACTTCACATACTCAAGTTGCTGCTCTGCTCAAAACCTACACAACGCACACGCAATGCCCACTCAACCAAACCAGGTCAGCTGTTCCGACTTAATTCTCAAGTCCAAGTACTTTTACATTGCAAATTTACATAATATTTGACCTATATAGTGATTAAGTGCTTCCCAAATTTAAAACGTTTAAAAACAGTATACTGGTATACGTGTCCACGAATATGAAGGAAAGCAGTTTTTAAATGTATAAAAAAATAGAAAAGATTCCAGCTACATGCTAAAGCACAAAATGAATAAGCCTCACTAAACCCATCATTCTTTCTTCCTCCTTAAAGACCCATTAAAGTAACTTAAAATCCACAGCTTTGTTCAATGCAATGATATAATTTTCAACTAAGATTAGGACAGGTCATGTGAGTGTCTCCTCCCCCTTTTAAAATAGGCAATAGCATTTAGTTACACAGAATTGGTCACAAAAATCTGATTAAAAAGCTGAAAGTCTGTTTAATGCTCGAACCGACTTCAGTGTTCTGATGTAATTCAAAGAGAAATGAAAAAATGGAGGGCATGAATTGTTCGACTGAGAATTAATATAGACAAGCAGGCATTTCAAAGCTCGCAGCAGACTACCATTGGAGGGGAGGAGCTAACAGCTTTGGTTCGTCAGACTGACATCATTATAATACTGTCGTTCCATATCATTTATAATCATTATAATAAACACTGCAATTTTCCATAACAAATATGAATATTTTGATTTTATGCTCACTTGAAATGCAGAATGCTAACATAAAACCATTAATCTGTATTGGCAGAACTGAGAGACTCATTTTGATGCCTATATCTTTAAATATAAATTCTGTCAACATTTTGGAGCAGTTTACAGATGTCATTAATCTCTATTTAAAAGGTTTATAGATAAGCCTATCCTCCTGATAGCCAAAAAACATCTATTTTAAGTTCATGGGGACTGTAATGATGAACTATGTTTCTCTGTGTTATCTCTCTGCAGTATGAACATGTCCAGCAGCTCTGCTATGGTCCAGCAGATCTATCCCTTCCACGATGGCTGGAATATTGCCTGCTTCGTCATCCTACTCCTCTTTATCCTCACCATTCTGTCCCTCGCCACGTTGGCATTCCTCTATGAACTTCTGGATTGCGGATGCTTCACCAAGACCAAAACGGTCCGTGATCAGCGGCGTCAGCGTGACGAAGTGGTTTAGCTGTAACCACGGTGACAGCGGACACTGTTGTCATAGAAACCACAACAGCAGATTGGTGAAATAGGCTAAAGATTTGAACAGGGCTCATCGCCTGATCAAATTCCTTTAAAAATGTACAGAGATAGACGCAAACCACCCCCACTAGTTCCAACAGCAAAACACAGAACAGATATCACAATGGCTTTAAATATTAGATGGAGATTTCCACCAGAAAGAAAGGAAAAACTCACTGGCTGTGTCTGTGCACATCATTGTCTCCTCTACATATGTTCTGCATTAAGTATTCGGCATTGCGAGATGACTATATCAAATTGTTGAATATTAAAGTTGTGTTTACAACCTATTCTATGTGGGATGACAAACAGTTTACATGTCAGTATTGTATAATTCATAATTCAACTCCATAAAAGCAACTCTTCTCATATTATGATTGGAGTAAAAGGAATTTTATGTATATGTTTACATTCACTTTTAGGTGAGAATTAATATGCGATATGTATAATGATTGATATATATAATGATGGTTAAATATCTACTGTTTGGCACAGTAAAGGCCAGTTACTGCATCTTTGCAAATGCTTTCAAATGTGTATCTGAAATTATATAATAATAATCATTCAAGCACAATTTAGATGTGGTTTTCATCTAAATGAACAATTAAACAAGATTTGATTAGCTACTATAAATAAATATACATCTCTCTTTATGCTTAGTATGCTTGCTCTTTGTAAATCACGGAATATCTTTTTCACTCATGAGTACAAACATGATATTTGCTTCGGTATGGAGATGCCTGGAGATTTAATACTTTGCTCTCTGGGCACCACAAATGTTCTGATTATCCAACAAGACTATTGTTCCAGGAATGGTGTAGCTCTATGGATAGATTCGCAGGACCTACATTTAATTTTAGTGTGGGGCAAAAGAATCACCTTTACCTGTTTGAAATAACATCAGGATCTATAGTCTATAGCAGGGGTCACCTACCTTTTTGAAACTGAGAGCTACTCCATGGGTACTACTAAGTCATACAAAGGGCTACCAGCTTGATACACTCTTCTGAAATAACAACTAAACTTCATGTATAATAAACATTTTTAAGATATTGTCATTTTAAAATTTATATAAATGCAAGTGTGATGAAAAAAAATAGCAACAGAATAAAAAACAAAATTAAGCCGCAGCTCACTAGTGAGTTGTGCTACTTTTTAGAACAGGCCTGCGGGCGACTCATGTGGTCCTTGGGGGCGACCTGGTGCCCGCGGGCACCGTGTTGGTGACCCCTGGTCTATAGTGAGAGTCTATAGTGAACAATGAGAAATATTTTAACACAAGCGAACAGACACACATTTTGTCTATGTGTTGTCCCCACTGGTTGCAGCAACAACAAAAAAAATGAAGACAATTTTACACAAAAGACATCAAAGCGTACACCCTATTCTGTGTTCCATTTTGATCTTCATGCTCTGTTTAGAGTAACTTATCTCTGGAGCCAATAGCCAAGCGGGCTGCGCATCGACATTTCAAGTCGTGGCTTGTGGTTCTTTCCTGACTCCTGTTCCCCTCCCTCTCAACCCGTATAAATTCCTGTTGTCTCTTCAATATCTAAATGAATAGTTCACCCTAATTTTTTCCTCATCATTTACTCACTCTCATCTTAATCCAACCCAAACAATGGATGAATCAAGAATGTCCTTCTAGCAGCACATTTGGCATTGTTTGTGGTTTTCAATGGGACGCCATTATTAATATGCCTATCAGCAAATCATCTTGCAAATAACCGTAACAACAACTTCACATGCTTGACAAAAAGACAAACTGAAGGAAGCCGGTTACTGTCTGATTTACACATTCAATCTGATAGTAACAGGCTTTTTGCAGGGTAAAGAAGAAACAAAAGACACTAATATTTACCAGCAACACTGCAGGACTTTTCTGTTTAATTTCATGTGATGAAGAGTGGGTGGGCACTTTGTAAAAAGTAAAAATTGTATTTGTAATGTTTTCTGGCATCCCCCCAAAAAGCAAATGCATTATGTGTTGAATGTGCTGAGCTGTGTGTTTTAAATTAATAATCTAAAAGTGATCACATAGCAAAACAAAATTTAGTGGCATCAACAAATACATTATTTAGATATTTATAACTACATTCTTTGTTGAAAACAAAAATTCTTTGAAAACAATACACATATCCTCTGTCTGACCTGTGCTGTTTTTAGAGGAGGATGTGTCTTTATCTGGTTTGCTCTTTTTCTTCTTGGACGAGCCAGAAGGTTCAGAGGATGCTGGTCTCTTCTCTACAGCAGGAGTGGACAGTGCTCTCTTCTTAAAGAGCTCTCGCTCTCTCAGTAGAGCTGGATCCATCCTACACACACACAACAGAAAGATGCAATCACAAAACTGACTGTTTATAGTTTTGCAAGCATATTTTGGCAACCATATGTTAAAAACAGCAAGTGATAATTTGAAAAAATGTTTCTCTTCACAACAAAGACCTATTTTATAAATTATAAAACACATATAACCAATAATTAAAAAGATTTTGCCAAATTATATAACAAAATACAGTATACTGTTAAATAATTATCCTAATTTTACCTATAGTAACAAGGCCTGCTGAGATTATACAGTTAAAAATTTGGACACGCCTACACATTCTTTAGTATTATTTTACGCAGCTCAGACCAAAATAATAGGATAATCATTTAAACTATAAAATATCACAACTGTAAGCATGTAGTAACCATTATTGTTTCTTTACAGTAGCCACTCGTTATCTAGATTATATTTTTAGATTTACATGTAGATACACTGCCAACATTTCTTGGCATTTAAACGGCAGTAAATAAAAGTCTAAATATGCTGGGCAATTGATAAAAGGTAAACAAAAATGTATATTAAGCTCAAGTTTCAGACGAACCGCTTACAACATCGCAAAAAAAACAAATGTTTTACATCCAAACTTTTCACTGGTAGTATATAATTGATCTACAAATAATGATGGGTAATATATGTCTGTCGCTTATACGAGTATACGAATATCTATACGAATATATCATTAACACCAAATGTTAGAAAACGTATTTAAGGGAAAGCATTTGCTCCAAAATAAACAGATAACCGCACTATAAACTACGGATTTAAAGCTAATGATAAATAGATAGTAAGATGGTCTAATCTTACAACCGACACGTAGAAACTCTACACAATACTGAATACAGCAACTACTTCTCACATGTAATCAATGCTACAAATATCAAAACATACAGCACATCGACAAATTAACGAAAAATACTCGTCGTTACCTGATTATCTCACTGTCTTTTCTCTCTCAGAGAAAAACAGATCGGTTATACCCTAATTATTATTTTCAACGATCATACGTTATAAACTTTGTGATTCAGAGGAATGAGAAGATGGTCAGGCGACGCTAGAGATGCTAAATCTCCGGTGGAAGGACGTTCTTCTTCTATGGTTTGAATTGCGGTATGCAGAGCCATCTGCTGGTAACACTTTGTATTACATTTGTTGAGCTAGTTGAATTCTATGAGTAATGTTATATTAATCTTAGTAGATATACGCTTAAGCGTAATCATGAATAGCTTTAGAAAATTGACTTGATTTATACAAATATTTTGCAAGGTTTGTACAAATATTCCCGTTTGGTTTTGGGACGTTCCTCTCATCCTTTACAGCAGGGGGAGACATATGGAAATTTATCTGCAAAACAGCGTGTGGACGAAAGGAACAGCATGGCAGCTACAGAGGCCCGTAAAGTACTTGTGTACGGAGGAAAAGGAGCTCTGGGCTCGGCGTGTGTGCAGCATTTCAGAGCAAAACAATGGGTGAGTTGTCCTGCTGTTGTCTCAACCCCCCAAAAAAACAACACAGATCCCACGTGGTTAGAAATATCAGGTGTGCATGACATTAGACATGCAAGGTATTAATGTTATCCATTTAAATTAGTCACATGCATTTATGCAAATCATGGCATTATCATGAAATAAGTCATGTTTCAACACGGTGGACAAAGCCAGTGCATCTATGCGTTTGTATTTTTACAGTGGGTTGCTTCTGTTGATCTGAGCGCCAATGAAGAGGCAAATGCCAACGTCACTGTTAAGATGACAGAATCCTTCACTGAGCAAGCCAACCAGGTACCGGCACTGCCCAGCACAAACTGTTTAACTTAACAGGAATTACATGTGATTCAGGCATATTCACATACATTAATATACAAGCAACAAAAATAAAACAACAATTTAGCAAACCTAAGTAAGAATGAAAACACAAATTTTTAAAAAAGATCATCAACGTGACGACCATTAGTTTCTGTGCATGCACTACATATTTCAGATACAACCATGGTGTCCAGACAAATTAAGGTGCTGCTTTGTCACTCAGAACACTGTGATGTTGCTCACACTGTTTGTACGACCAGTACTGTACATACATTCTAAATATGCTGAACTTGATTAATTGATATTGCATTAAAATGTTTTTCTGTTTTTGTCTTCATCTCTTTATACGTCAGGTGACAGCTGATGTCAGTAATCTGTTAGGTGAAGAGAAGGTGGATGCCATCTTATGTGTGGCTGGAGGTTGGGCGGGGGGCAGTGCCAAAGCCAAAAGTTCGTAAACATAACCATTGTACACTGAACCTTTCCCTAACAGTATTTCCAAAGCACTTTATTGTCACAGTTTGCATTTTTGGATATCAGAGATTATATATTGTATGACTGTCCTCTCTGTATCTCAGCTCTCTATAAGAATGCAGATCTAATGTGGAAGCAGAGTGTGTGGACCTCCACGATTTGCAGTCACCTAGCAACCAAACACCTGAGAGAGGGAGGGCTGCTCACGCTGGCAGGGGCTAAAGCAGCTCTCGGTCCTACAGCAGGTACGTAAGCCTGTATTTACAGTGTGACATCTGTAGCAGCTGTAATATGATATATTATATTATATTAGAGTTCAGATCTCTCTTTGTTATTGTAGGGTGTGTTGGTTATGGTATGGCTAAGGCTGCAGTACACCAGTTGTGTCAGAGTCTTAGTGGGGCAAACAGTGGTCTTCCACCAGGGTCAGCTGCCATAGCAATACTGCCGTAAGTAATAGCAATATGCTGAGTAATTAACATAATCTATTTTCCATCAAGCAATATTGACTTTTAATTCATCATAGAGTTACTTTGGATACACCTATGAACAGGAAGTTCATGCCAGATGGTGATGTCAGTTCCTGGACACCACTAGAGTATGTAACAGAGTAAGTGGGCGCATTTGGCTGCTAGTGAGTATTTTGTGTTGTTGGTGGCTGTGTGTGCACAAAGCAGTGATGATTTGTCTGTGTTCTAGGCTATTTTATAAGTGGACTACAGGAAAAGACAGACCTCCTTCAGGTACTCTTGTGCAGCTTGTTACCACAGATGGAAAGACGGAGGCTATGCCAGTTTTAGGCTCAATATAGTGTTTGTGAAATCCAAACTTTAGACAAGGAAATGATATGCTGCTGTCTCTGTGCATGACACTTTATCTTCTTGTCATTTATGTTTACTTGTCAAAGTCGTGTTTACAAATACTGTACATCCTGTTGTTTTTAAAATAAAAGGTAAATATACAGTATAAAAGTCAAAGACATACATAATAGATAACGTAACACCGAAATAAAAGGCTTCTTCGTCCCTACAACATTCCAACGTTCTTTTGACAATTACACTGTCTGTTTCTGACCATAGGAGGGCGCTGACGGTTAATTTAATTACATGTTCTCTTTTGAGTCCATGCAGTCAAAATGTGATTACGTTTTGATCAGACAGCATTGAGAGATTCATTTAGTTGTAACAAAGTACACAAATGATATTTCACAACAAAAAGTTGTGACACAAACAAGATTGCAATATTCCAAAAAAGATTTTTCTGTAAAGCAGGTTTTAAATTTGATATGTAAATTCTGTGTGCTAACGAATGTGGATTCAGTTCAGGATACACACCTGCCTTTCCTTGCTATAAGTAAGTCCAAGTCCAGGTAAGTTTTTCAAGATTAATAAGAATATGTCCATGCTGTCAGGTGGTAAATTTGCTAATATTTACTCACCCTCATGTTTATACAAACCCATATGACTTTTCCCAATGAAACACCAAAAATCTATAGCTGCATGTTCACTCATACAATAAAATCAAGGTTTTAATAACATAATTAGATACCAAGTGGCAGCTATGGCTAATGATGGTAAACCTTAAGACCCCTTTCAAACCGTTTATGGGTACATTTCAGTGCACTTTGTAGGCCTAAATATACAGTACATCTCATTCAGTCCTCTTTCAGTCCTGTTGGATCAAAATCTATAGATTGTAACCACTGTAAATGTGAACCTAAAATTTTACGGACTACGGTCATACACAGATGAGTAACAATGCTGCAGTATTCAAATGGTGCTCAAGAGAGCCACCAACATCCCCCATTATTACACTTTAACCAGCAGCCTGAGCTGTAGACAGAAGACGTGTATCCATTGATCAGCCTGTTTATATCTAATTCTGTCTGTTTGATGTTCTTTGAATTGAATAATTATAATTTGTTCTTATGAAAATGTATCTCTAGCCACCAACAAATACAGCTTATTCCAGTACATTAAAAGAAAGTACACACAATTTGTAATATGTACATTCTAGAACCTGGTGTTCCTGTAGCTCAACTGATACAGTATGGGGCTAGCAACACCAAGGTCAGGGGTTTGATTCCCAGGGAATGCAAAGACCGATAAATGTATATTGATTGCAATTTGCATGAAAGCATCTGTCAGATGCATTAATGTAAATGTGCTGCAAAACAACAGATGCTCAAATTATATTTACACAGGCAAGAGTTTTTGTTGTAGGATTTTGTGTTTATAATTTTGTTTTATAAACCAGCAAGTTTATAAACTTGCTGTTTTTTGTTCATACAATAAGGGTATGATGAGTACATACATGATTTAGGATTTTTCTACAAGATCCTATGAATTGGCCATGGCAGCAGTCAACACAAGAGACCAGAGATCTAAAGAAGACTTGCACAATGTATAAATGACCATATCTGTTTTTTATTGGAGAACTTGTTGGCACAGTGTGCAATCAAAATGTAGTCAAACCTTGTCACACAATTCTGATATACATTTAGTGTCATTTTTGTAATTTTACTTCACCAGTTGTGTTTTCATCACATTAACACCATATTAAAAAATGGAGGGAGGGGGAGGAGTGGGTGCAGCTCACCAAATGTAACATTTTTGGATCGACTCAAAAAAAATGTGTTGACTATTAATCTTAATGTCAATACATATGGTGGAGTTTTAGACCGTCGTATCAGATACCAGACATAGCATAAAAGTTATACAAATGTCTTCATTATCATTTTTGAAATGTCACAGGTTAATATTAAACATCACATGAATTTTATTCATCCAAAAATGTTTATGCTGACGCCCAATCTACTTTTTACATATGCCATTCTTAATTTATGAATGAAATACATTATTCATTTATTTTGAAATTTATAATATTTGGTAGTGCAAATTTTTAATTTGCTAAATTAAAACGCACAACTTTTTATTATAGAATTATTAAAAAATGATTTTTTCAAGTCGATATTTTCAAAATAAACCCAGTGTACATTTTTGAATTCTGAGGTTAAATTCTTCTCATAATTGAAGGATTATTTAATAATTTCATATATGACAGGATGTTGTATCGCAGCAACAGCAAGAAAAACTAAAAACAGATTTAGTTTCTCTCTCTCTCTCTCTCTCTCTCTCTGCCTTATCAGGCAGGGCAGCCCATAATTTCAGAGCTGAAAGAAGGAGGTCATTGAGTTGAGGTTGCTACGGCAACATCACATCTAAAGAATAGTGAATGGTAGGAGCATCCAGCAAGCAGAGCTGAAGTTGTGTTTGTGTTGAGTAGATGAGTATGTGCTACTTTTTTCTATCCACTGTTTAATCTTCTATTCTATAACCTTTAAATAGAAACTGATGAAAATCTTAAAGGCACTTTGCTGTTAATTTGTGGTACATTATTTTAATGAATATTTCTTTATAGTAATGTTTGCAATGTCAACAGTATATTGTAAAAGTTGTACTATGAGTATATTACAATTATCACAATGTGTTAAATGTGTTGTTCACATAGTATACACTATATCTGAATGTGTGAATATTGATAGATAGATAAATATCAGCCAGACAATCAGATTCTATTTTTTTGCAATCAATTATTCATCTTTTCATCAACTGACAAACATTCTGACTTGGCCAATTAACAAAAGTGCATTATTTTTAAAACAACGTGCAATAGATAATGCACACAGACAACACACATATATGCAGAAAGAAAGAGAAAGAGAGAGAGAGAGCGAGAGAGAGAGGCATCTGTTACTGAAGCACGGTGGACGCATAGTGTGGGGGTTGTTTTTAGCATGAAAATCTGCCAAAGGAACAAGACACCTTAGTAGACTCAAATTCACATTCACTGAAGACAAGCCTTAATATCTCTTACAATTTTGTTTCTTTGGTAAAATGTGTCTGGCTTTAAAGATTTTTGAATCAATTTTATTGAAACGCAAGTCAAGGCCAGTGATAAAGAATAAGATGGTTGCAGTGTGTGACAGTGTGTGTGTGTGTCTGTGTCTGTGTGTGTGTGTATGAGGATTTTTTCATCACATATATGTTTACAGTAAAGTGAGGAGAAAGAGCAGGAGCTATAACGAGTATGAGCTTTCTTGCATTGTGTGCGTGTACTTCTATATATTGTGCGGTGTATGGGGATTATGTTTAGAGAATCTAAAGTTGCATTAATATTTAATCAAAACAATGAAATCCACATGGCTCTCTCTTTCTGTATATCTCTGTGTTTTCTCTTTCTCTTTGAGTATACATATAGATGTGTGTGTGTGTGCGTAGACATGCTGTAATTGGACAAGGAAACACACTTGAAACAGTACTCAGAGTAATTGCTTGTGTAGGGTCAGAGCGGACAATGTCCACTCTAAATGATGAGCAACGTCCTTTGACATTCATTATGATCTCAGTGAACTCACCTCAGCCAAAATTAACTAAATCATATTTACTTTTATTTATTTATATTTAGCATTTTGTTTTGTTGATTGTGTCAACCAAAAATTATATATATAAAACGCAACAGTAAAAAACAAATATATGTCAAATATATTTATCTCAACATCTACTGTGTAGTAGATTAGTAGATGTAGTATATTTTATTTCAAGTTAATTGTGTCATATTAAAGTTGCTATCACCATCTCTGTTAGAAACATAAAAATGCAAGTTAAGTATGTTGAAGTCAAATGAAGCCAAACAGACATGTCCTGGGAAATCAGACCCAACAGTTCAAATTATAAAACACTTCTGTAAACTTACCTTTGTGAATGTGGGTAAGGCGAGGAGACTGATCTGTTATGTACTTGTTCTATAACAAGTTTACCAAACAATAACAGGTTGCAACATTAAAAATACAGAAAGCCCCCAAATACAGAACTTTCATTGCCTCCTGAAAACAGGCCTTCCTTAAAACATGACATCCCCCACACACAGTTGATTCCAAAACAAATGCTTTTAGTACAGATTTCCTAGACTTTAAATTTTTTTCAGAAACATTTTTGTTATGGTGGTAAAAGTCTCTTCACATCCTTATAGCAAGCACTAAGTAAAATCATATACATATATTTATACAAATATATCTTCTGTAGAAGGCGCAGGACCACGAAATATTCATCCAATCATTGCATTCAATCCAAATGCAATGATAGGATGTCCTACATGCCTGTCAATTTATGTATGTTTATATGCTGTATATTCCTTTATAAATGTACCTGATGTTTGCTGTTAACCAAAGGGAAATCAGAGGGTGACATCTTGTGGTCATCTTTGATCAAGTCACCATAGAGACATGAAAATTGATAAACACAAAGACAAGGGTTTGGGGTCCTCTCATTATCCTTCTCTCTCTCTCTCTCTCTCTCTCTCTCTCTCTTCATACAGCGGTGAAGTGGGTAAATTCCATTCCTTTGGAGCCCGTCTCCCCCTCTTCTTTCCCCATGAGACACAACGCACACAAAGAGCCCAGCAGCCACTCTCATTAACTGACCTATAGGGGGAGGGGTGTGTGTGTGTGTGTGTGTGTGTGTGTGTGTGTGTGCGCTCTAATCCACTTTAAAGTATACCTGTGGTTTGCATTGTGTTCTTAGACAGAACATACACAAATACTGAACTGACAATCAAACATGCACAAGACAAAGCAACAGACACTGGGTATGTGCGGTATGTGTGTCTGTGTTACTCCACACTGTTTTGTAGAAAAAGGAGGTCCTGGTTTTGGCCATGGGAAAGAGAGACTGAGAGAAAAAAGAAAGTAAAGAAGGAGGTGAACTCTTGGGGCCCTGGTTCCCCTCTAAAACAAGAGAGTAATACAATCCAGATGTACTCTCTCTCTCCCTCTCTCCCTCTGTTAATACTTTTTCTCATAACAAAAGAATGCTTATAAGAGATTGTTTTATCACACATTTTTTTAAATGTAAAAAATGTAAAAAACTGTAAAGTGGTTTTAAGTACAATAAAAATGTGCATGTATTTAAAAACTGGGAGAGTCAGAGATAGAGAGAAAAAGAGAGAGTCTGTATGTATGTGGGAGAGCAAGTCTCTTGTGTGAGTCATAAAGATGGAAAAATACAAGTAGAGAATCACTGACTCCAAACACACTCTGGTTGCAGCTCTGCATTAAATGTGTGCAATGCTGTGTTTTATGCTATATTTTATATACAGTAAGCCACAGTAGAAAAGGCTGCAGTGTATCACTGGTGATATGTATGCGTAGGTTGGGTTATCTGAACAAACACCATACCCAGCTAACATTTTTGGTTCCCAGAACGTTCTGGGAACGTTAGTTTTGATTGCAAAAAAATCATTTTTAAAACGTTATTACTTGGTTCTCAAAATAACCAACATTATGTGCTTGCACGGCAAAGGAACATTATGAGGAACATTATGTGGTTGTAGGGCAAAAGGTAAAAGTTATTGCATTCCAATAAATTTTGCTCTAATTGGCCAACTTGTCAGACTCGACTGTAAGGAAAGACCCTCAAATTTACATAAGCCTCGCTCTCCTTCACTCACCACCCCCTCCCTCCTCTCTCACCCTTCCCCTTCAGAAGTCCTCCTTCCCTCCCCCTCTCCGCTCCGATCCGCACCTCTCACAGTAAAGCCCGCGTGTGATTTGACAGTCGCATCTCTCCTTGTGTCCGTGAGCGCGCGTGTGTATGTTTACGATCGTCGTGCTCCACGTGCGGCGTGTGGATGCGCTTCTTGCGCGCTGTCGGTAACAGAAACCATGACCGGAGCGCCGCGCGACCCCTTCTACTCCTCTCCGTTCGGTCCGTTTTACCGGAGACACGCGCCCTACCCGGTACAGCCGGAGTACCGGATGCATGAGCTCAACAAACGGCTCCAGTCCCGGCCTGAGGTGGGTGATCACTAATAATAAAAATAGCTGACAATAAATGATCAGATTTCATTTATTAATTTAATAGTTAAAATAATAGTTCAAAATGTAATACTTAAAATCCTAAGTAAACTACTATAAATCTTAATAAAGCAAATCAAAGTAGACATTAAGTAAAATCGTAGAAAGAAACTTGAAATCTTAACTTCACATACAACAGATTACCACTTTATTATAAGGCTGTAGGTATTAGTGGAAACCTTTGAAACCCTCTTTGACTAACAACGGACAATGTTTTTAACAGCAGTTTTTAAATCTCGGTTAATTTTTTCGAATACATTTTTTGAATATTTTTTTTCGAATAAATTTTTTACATTAGTTTTGGAACAGTAAACAAGTGTATACCTACAATTTAACATTAACCAATAAATCTTGCTAAAAAATTGTAACTAACGTTAGAGTATGCGCCATAATTTTAAAGCATTGCCTATTAATTTTTAATATTAGATTATTAGATTTATCGCACAACAGATTCCTTAAATTCTCTGGCATCACTAAAACAAGACCCTACTATTCAATTACAAAATCATTTGTTCAAGTACTTAAATTTAGTAGGATTTGACGAGTGCACAGCACTTCATTTTTTAAGATATTTAGTAGCAAACGCACCACTGATTCAAAGTTATTGTCATATTTTTGTAATTGATTTAGTAATGCTTCTTAAGAACAAAAACAGCAAGATAATGTGGCGTAATGTTTATGTACCAATGTAATTTATTGTGACTCTTGAGTGACTGGCCCCTACAAACAGCATAATCTAAAAAAAAGTGCAACGTGACCAATATTGCTGTATTTCTTGTAAATAACTTTTTTAAAAAGAATATAAATCGTCTCCCCCAATAGGTCCAAATTTGAATTCAAGCTAATATTTGCCACTGCTGATGCTGCTGTGAGTGCAGAAATAACTTCAATAAATTGAACGCATGGAATATTGCCTCCACTCAGAGAGAGCAATGTAAATAACAGGAAGCAAAAAAAAGCATCAGAGCAGCAGAGATATTGCAATTTGACAGATAGCGCTAAAAGAGGCCGAACTACTGGAATGGTGACCAACAGAAGCACCCCTAACTCGGACTAATGTTAAAACACACTTAAATCACATAAACTCTGTATTAAATAAATTGCAAAGGTTTCAGAAATGTCGAAATATAGTTTATTGTGAGTTATGGGTCAATGCTGTCATGTCCGATTTGATCAAGTGAATTTTAACAGCAGGCCAGCAGTTGTTGGCTGGATCTGAGGTGTAAATTGCTGCTTTTAATGGGGCGAGTCAAACTTGAGTGTGTGTTTATAATAACAGAGGGCTTTGAAATAATAATCACTCTGTGAAGCCTAATTATGGTCATTTTGGGGTCACTCAGGGGCCAATTTTCTGTCTCATTCGGTGTTAAATGCGTCTGAGCGCATGTGTTAACGTGTGATCCTGCAGGACTGTGATATTCTGTGGTGGGATGCATTCTGTACTGAGTTCTTCGAAGAGGATGCCACATTAACTCTGTCGTTTTGCCTGGAGGAGGGACCCAAGACGTACAGTAAGTGTGTTTGTGACCGAATCCACCATTGACTTGAGGGGCCCGCTTTAGTATTCATATTACTGGCCAATTAACATGGGTTTTTAAGTAACAGATTCTTAAACCTAATCTTGAACATTTGGTAACATTGTTGAGTGTGTGTGTTTGTGAAGATCACAACAAGATGTAATAATGGTGTTAATGATTAATTATTAACTTACAAATAAAACAGGATAAGATTTGTTTCTGAGGGAATATAAGTGAGATGTGTGTATGAGCGTGTTTCTATCAAGATTTATATAAAGTACAGTATTTTAATACTGTTCCTCATATCAGAAAACCCATACACTGTAAGGGCGTCTCTCTTGTTTTATCTTGTTCTCTTTCTAAGAAAGAATTTAGATTAATTTGAACTTGTCTGGAGTTAGACAGGCAGACAGTTGTGCTGGATTTCATTCATTCTTTATTCACTGTGTATGTGGTGAGATTTGATTGACAGGTCTGAGGTGTTCAAATAAATATGAGTCTGCAGACTTCACACACCTCCACTGCAGTGATTGACAGCTCCAGAGCACTAACTGTTCTGTGCACACTCTCAGCCTGCTGGACTTAATGCCTGCGGCTCTATTCAGTAGCCTGTTTGTTTCTAACTCTTAGGGGACCACACACAGAGACACACAAACACACACACACACACACACAGTTATGGCTGCCAGTTGGGGTGTTTTGGCTAGTGTGCCACTTAACTTTGAGTCCCTTTCATCATATGGGCATAAACAAACAAATAAATACTTGCGTATTGAGTTCTCACCACTTTTTTCCTTCTGCTTGGTAATAAGCCCAAACACTGATATCTTCCCTCCCCTCACATATTTCTCTCATCCACTTCATTCCTTCTTTTCCAGCCATCGGCCGCACCCTGATCCCTCGTTACTTCAGTTCCCTGTATGAAGGCGGAGTCTATGAGTTGTTTTTTGAGCTGAAACAAACAAAGGAGTCGTTTAACAACTCAACTATTACAGTTGATTCTCATCACTGTACTATGACAACACAGCATGGCAAACCAACTTTCACCAAGGTAGAGTACACACACACACACACACAAGCACACACACAAGCACACACACACAAAAGCACATTCACAGAAATGTGGCTCTGTGTGCCTTTGCTTCCTCATTTCGAGCACTAATGTATTCCTTATTGTGAATTCTGGGCTGAAACTGCACAAAACAAAAAAGGAAAATATAACCCCCGCTCTCTCTCTCTCTCTCTGCTCTTCCTCTCTCTCCCTTTCTCTCTTACCCTGCCTGCCTCATTTTCTCTCTCCCCCTCCCTCCCTCCCTCCCTCCCCCTCCCTGTCTCTCTCTCTCCCTTGCTTTTCTTCTATCCAATGGGTTTATACTCCAAAACAGAGAAGGATGATCTGCTAGTTACTTTATTGCGAGATCTCTTAAAATTGTATCATTAAACAAGTATTTTACAATACTGTTTAGAAAATGATCTTGCTTATATCGAATATGTATCAGTTAGTTTGTTCCTAAACAAGGCAAAGTCACGTTTGTAAGACTGCATGTTAAAATGCATGATTTCCAGCTACTGAGCTAAGTATCTTATACAATATTTATATGATACACCACTATAGGATGCAAAATATTTGCAGCTGTCAATTATCGAGAGGGAGAGTTTTGTCCAACTTTGCTCTTTAGTAAATGAGCATTTGTGAATTAAATATTGATTTGGGAGAAGGTATGTTGTAGCTAAGTTATACAGATACTGTTCCCAAGTGTGTGTGTGTGTGTACTGAAGGCATTGATCAGAGCTTGTCTGCTGGGATTACATCCCTCCCGTTGCTATGCCAACCTCTCAGCTACCCTCTGTTCCCCCGGCAACAGAATGTTGGGGTTCAGAGTTCCATACTGAGAATCCTGCTTGTGCTGAAAATACTGCTTTAATGAGAGAACTGTATAATTTAATTGGATTTAAATTAATAATAAAACAAAAGTAGTCAGAAGTAATGCTCTGAAATGTTTCTCTCTGGTCAGGCCACTGTTATGATTTTAAAATTCAAAAGATATTCAGGAGAATGAGGTTGATTATCTCTCTTGTTTTTCTTGTAGCGTAAAACCTGCCACAGTAAATAAGTGTTAATTAAACTAATTAATAGTAACAAATAACTGAAGTGGGATGAGAGGGTAACACACACACACCTGATTCTGTTCTTATTTTTTCACAGGTGTGTACTGAAGGCCGTCTGATTCTTGTGTTCACCTTTGATGACCTCATGAGAATCAAAACATGGCACTTTACCATCACACACTACAGTGAACTAATTCCTCGCAGTGTTTTGGCTGTCAATGTGAGTCACTTTACATAAAGTGTTCCTGTAGCTCAGTTGGTAAAGCATTGCGTTAGCAGCGCAAAGGTTGTGGGTTCGATCCCCAGGGAAGCACACATACTGATAAAATGTATAACTTGAATGTACTGTAAGTGGCTTTAGATAAAAGCACCTGCCAAATGTGTAAATTAAAATTAACTGGTGTTTATAGTTCTGAATATTCCTTTTAGAAGACCTGTTATAGTATAGACCCCTGGATGACCTATTATAGTACGTTTCCAAATGGGCAGATTACTGTATCCCACAATACTGTATTGAGCTCAATTTCCTATGTGACAAATGAACTTGAACTAATAATACACACTGTAATCTCACACCTGTAATCTCCTTTTTCACACATTTTTGATCAGACTGCTAAGAGACTGCAAAATGAGATTAAATGTTTTAATTTTTTTTTATTTATCATCTCTTACTAAGATGATAAATGGATGCTACTCGGAATTTTTAACTTACTATTTGATCACAAAAGTTGGGACATTGCTACACAACATTGAATTAATAATCTTACTTACTGAATAACTCTACTAGTTTTCACTGGCACTAATAGTCTCTATGATAAACACACAATGCTTTTGAGAAATGCAGCCCTGAACATTTTGTCTGTGTATGCCTGTGAGGTCATGTGGAAAAAACTTGTGATTTGCGATCATTTAAATGCTCTGTAAGTCATAACAGGTTATATAGTCTTTAATGCAGGCAGCATGTTAATACTCCATTTTTGTAAATTAGATGCTGTTTAGATGAGTTATATATTTAAAAAATAAATACAGCATAGTTCCTGTGCAAGTTATATATTGTTTTCATGATTCAGTTGCTGTACCCTTAATGTGAGATTCCTGAATCTAAATGAAGTTTTTGCTGTCTTATTGTGTTTTCAATTAACATTTTATTAATGAATTTACACAAGCCTACATTCATCTACATAACAATGAAACCCTTTCATTCAAGAGTAATCTAAAAAATGAGTTCTGTGTTAGAACAATATCAGACTTCAGAAGTTATGCAGGTTATGTACAGTATGCATTTGTTGGCATGTCTGCACAAATAAGGCATCTTCAGATGCATTCACAGGTAACAGGTTGTAGTCGAGCAAAATGCATTTCAGCTCTTTTTTATCAATCAAGGTGAAAGCATGCAAACCTTTTAGCTAAGCTGTCAGGATGTTGCTATGGAAACATATATCCTGTAATGAATTTAGAGCTCTATCTGGATGGAGTGCAAAATAAGAGAGAAAATGAATGGGCCTGTGTGCGTTGGTGTGTGTGTGTCTGTGTTAGGCACAAGACCCTGGAGCTGTGGAGCAACTGTCCAAAAACATCAGTCGCGTGGGTCTTACCAACCTAACGCTGAACTACCTCAGAGTATGTTACAATCACACACCCAACTGTGCACTTATACGCACACATGCGACTGTCAATTAAACAGTTGAAAATTTCAAAGTGAATTGAAAGATTGATAATATTATTTTTTGTTTGTGTGTAGTTGTGTGTGATTCTGGAGCCGATGCAGGAGTTGATGTCAAGACACAAGACATTCGGACTGAGTCCTAGAGACTGCCTAAAGACCTGCCTATTTAATCAGTGGCAGAGACTGACAACACCACCAGGTCACACACACACACACACACATTGGCATGTGGTTTATGAGGACTCTCCATACACATTATGTTTTCTATACTGTACAACCCTAAACCTAACCCTCACAGAAAACGTCTTTTAAGTAACAAAAAAATCACTATTCAGTATTTGTTTTTAAGCGAGGAATCCTCTTTACGTTGTTATACACATGTTATACACATGTCTTATACACATCACACTCGTAAGCCACATATTCAACCCCCCACAAGCACATACATGTTTACATGTTTATCTAAAAAGGGAATTTCCATACACTTCAGTTGTTTTATGTAGTTACTATGACCATAATAGAAAAATTTTTACACAAAAAAAACGTAATTTACATATAAGGGTTTGTTATTTCAAATGTGTCCCCAAATGGTAGTTGACCACAACAGACACACAGTGACTAGTTTCAGTCAAGCCTCACTTTATAGCTCTATATAGCTCTGCTTATAGTTTTATAGCTCTGCTTACAGTAGCGGTCTTTAAACACTCTTCTGTAAACACAGTCTGTTACGAAGGATTAATACACTAAAAACAGCAGTGTTTGTGTGTAATTTCTTTCTGTTGTGTTCTTTTTTATAAGCTACGCAAAGTCATTACATTTACAGTAGTTTGTTTTATACATTGTAAACATATTTCATATTCCTTATTAACATTTCAAAGTGCTGCACAAAAGCTGTTAAGAGTTTTGTGATTTCTCTTTTTTTCTCCTGCTGTTCTGTGACAGAAATAATTTACTTTCACTGAATAATAAGCTTTCTGTTCCTCTCAGACGACACTATTTTACCTCTTTGTTACTTACTGAAAGAGTAAATATTATGTACTAGAATGTTTTCAGTATATGTTCAGGCATACCTTAATTGGTTTTGACAGTTAATAATTCTTCCATTTCAGTTGGACCCTCGCCCAACTTCAAGACAGAAGTATTTCCCTCTAATCCCAAAAAATGTATGTATGCTTATCTGTGCACTTTCATTATTTCCAATGCTTGTTCTAAAACTTTGTTTAATGAACTTAAGTATTAAACTTCTGAAATTAATTCAGTCTTAGTATTATTTAATTAGCCTTCGTATTAGCCTTAACAGCCTTTAATTCAGCCTTAGTATATATTCAGTTAGTATTAATGTAGATAATGTCAACCTTTGGTATGTAATCAAATTTGTAATTTTGCTTTCTTTATAAAAGAATAAAAGAAAGTTTAAGATGTTTTAAAATGTACTTGATTCACATAATTTGATAGAATTTTCAGATGGCATCGTCACATTATTTGCAAAGTACTGTAAATGTGCAGCTGACTGAAAATGAGACCTACAGCGTCACGTAAACAGAACAGCATGTACACAGATCCAATGCATTAAATCTAAATTTACCTAGAATTAACATGTAATTTTGGTGCCTTGAAAGTACTGGTATTTTCAACAGGAAATGCAAAACTGTTTGTTATAATTTACTTCCATATATGGCTATTATTATTGGCACATCTATTCCATCCGTGTACCTTTCTGCTTGTTTTTGTCACACTGTAGTCCATCATTATTTTCAGAACATTCATCAAATTCAGTGGTGATTCACTTTCTGTTATGCTGTGTTTGCATTTTGATTGACAGCAGAACCAGCCAAACCAGCAACAAAGAGGCGGAGGAGGAGGAACTCGGCTGGAAGCGCCTCTAACAGCAGCACAGGAAACAGCAAAAAGCGCAGCCCAGCCAATAACTTCAGCTTGCCCTCACAGGTATGCCTACATACACTCATTTCATACAAAGACACACATGCAGAGAAGCAGTGGTTCACACACACACACACACACACATATATATATATATATATGGTAAGACCATATAGACCTTTACCAGGTTTACAGTATACTGAGACCTTGACTAAAAATAATATATGAGGGATCCTTAGATATCTTTAGATATGTGTGTATTTGTGAATATATGTGTGTGTATGTGGGTGCGAGTGTGTGTGAATAAATCACAAGAATAAGCTATATAGAGAGGAAGAGCAGAGAGAGCAGCTAACCCATCTTAATGTTTTTTCCAGATTGTAATATTTCTATGCATTGTAGACTATGTATTATTTACTTAAAATAATGACAGTGCAATCATTGAACTATATTGTTTTTGTTGTTTTTAATAAGTAACAATAAGAAAATAAGTTTTCAATTTGATTATAATTTGTGGAGTAATTTTTAATATATAATAATTTGTTTAGTCTGATTTGTGTTTTTGTTTGTAATTAAGACTAATTAGCCTAATTGATTTGATAATAATTAGTATTGTCCGTCTCTGGTCCCCAGCCTAAACGCATCGCCGGGGAAACGAGGGGTGGCGGGTGGCTGGAGGCGGAGCTTAGGTAGGTGAGTGAAACATGCAGACAGTTATCACGCAGCATGTGCTGTCTTAATGAACTACTTAGCAATGCAAATTTGCTAAATTCGCACATATGTTGTTATTTAGGTGTTCTCTATGAGACCAAAGAGATAAGGCTGAAGACAAAGTTGTGGGAATGTGTGTGTCTGTGTATGACTGCGTATCAGGGAAAGCTTTTGTATTCAACACACTCTATTACATGCAAAAACATTCATCCTAATAATTTAAGATTAAACCATTTTGTAGTTTTTTTGTAGTTGTGCTGTAATTAGTTCTATTACAAGTTCTATTACAATGAATGATTCTGTTTCTGTTGTTCTATCTTTTTCTTTCTACACCCCCGCCATTCTCTCTCCGCCTCTCTTGCTCGACCCCCTGTGTTTCTGTTTACGTCAACACCCTCTCTCTCTGTCTCTCCTGCTGTAGGATGTGATGATGGTAGGGGAGCCCTCTCTAATGGGAGGCGAGTTGGGTGACGTGGATGAGCGTTTGATCACACGCCTAGAGAATGAACAATATGACCCTGTCAACGGTCTCCATGATGACGGTCTCCATGACTACACCAACTCACTGACACTTGGAAATGGCAGCGGCTGGAATGACCAGCACTCTGGCAACCAGGACAGTAAGCCTGATACCATGGCAACACAGTAGTTGGAGTAATGTGATCTGACAGTGGGTAGCTATGGCAACGGTGCTGTCAAGGGATGGGGGTATTTTGAACTGTGGAGGAGAAATTGCAGGAGAGAAGGTGTATGTGTGAAGTTAGTGTGTGTGTGTGTGCACGCTTATGTGCATGCTTGCATTTATGTTGGTGTGTGATATGGTATTCCATACTACAAATGTACAGCTTTAATCAATTCATTTAAGTGTTCCCAAAAAAGGTCAGTTGGGTAAAGACCAGTGAAAGCCTTGTAAATATACAGATCAATTTATTCATTTCATATCAGATTTTTTCAGCCCTTTTTAAAGCTCAGTGGCTGTCTCCACTTTGTTCTGTACCGTACTGTTTGGTTTAGCTACAACAACTTGATTAAAAAGTCCCATTGTGAAGCTATAGCGTTTGTGAGCATAAACGCAAATCTTTATTGCCCTAAAGTTTGATGCTTATTGTAAAACATCTGCAGGTTTGTGCTGTTACTTGTGTATTTTATGTATGTTTTCAATGATTTGCATTAATAAAATGTGTTTGGTTATGATATCAGACTTGTCTTGCCATTCAATTAATTTGTGTAATGCATATCGCTTAAAATAGAGGTGAGAGTAAATGTTATTGGTATCATTTAACCTAAAGCTTGCGGCAATAGAATAATCTTAAATAAAAGGACTAAACTGTAACCCATAATTATAAAATTTGTGAATCTATTTTCCCTCTAGTGGTCAAAGGAATGTAGTACATGCACCGAACTTCAGAGTTCTGTCTTAACGCATTGTTAAAATCCAAATTCGATTTACTAAGCAAATATACTTAAGTGATTTTCTAGACGGTAAAAACAGCTCAATAAGTCCATTATGGCACATTAAGTTACATTCATATTACAATTATACGCCAAAATAGATATGTATCTGTGCATGCAATACTAATCCAATTTCAAGTCCTCTCTGAACTCGTAGACATTAAGATCTGAGCAACATATGTTACGGATGGTGATGATACATTTTCAAACAATTCTTTTCTGGTTGGTGAAGCATTATGGGAGCTGTAGTCTTTTGACGTGCGTAAAGACGTATGCCGTGACGCGTGAATGTTGTGTCTGAGGGGAATATGGCGGACTCAGTAGCGTCTGGGCTCGGGGAGGAAAATGATACCGAAAACGACGATAAGGAGAGAGAGAAACGGCTCCTAAACAAGATGAAGAAACATATCGGTGCCTCAGACGTTACGGAAACTCTGGGATTTTACGAGAGGAAGGCAAAATGTAAAGAAAGAAAGAGCAATGTGTCAGGTAACAGTGACAGACAGAGGCTCTGTGCGTTGCAGACACACGTTTTGTGTCTAAAAACCTAGTGAGCTGCCTGCTTAGACAGCATGTTCGGGCTTCGATTTGAATATTCAAACGCCACATCGTGTTGTCTTACTAGGTTTTTAAAACAGCCACACACACAGCCGCTTGCATCAATACAGAGTCTACAGCATCGCTAGACACTTGATCAAAAAGCGCACATAGCACCACATCCTATTGCAGCTCAGGTTTGTTGTTTCATGTGGTATATTTAACCGTTTACGTAATGAGACTAACTTTAGAACATGAGGAGTGGAACAGCTGGTCCGAAGTGTGATCGTCAGGTGTAAAGGTGTAAATAAATGACTAAACCCGACATGCATCACTAAGTGTCTGCATTCAGAAATCACTTCTATTATTATTGCTTTACGTTTTTCAGAGACTTGCTGAGAGTCTGTTGCTGACAGGTCATGAGGTTTAAAAACAGCTTACAGGCACTGTCAATATTAGCCTTTACATTAAATTAAATTACATGTATGTGACAGTCGAGCTGTATATTTTATCAGCGTATGCATTCCCTGGGAGTTTTAACAGCTTTATAACCGAAATAATTTTTTTCTTGATTTCTTTTCTGACACTGTTGTTTTTAACGTCTGCTTTCAGCTGTGAGGAAATAATTTCTGACTCTTTAAATAAGTCTCCTTGGAACAATATTTATTTGAAAAAGTGTTATTTAAATACCCTGAATCAAAAGTTACTCTGCTACCTAAACACAGAGTACTGTAAATATAATGTAGATATTAATGCATTCATTGGGTTTTAATAAAATTACATTTTTTTACAATTCATTATTAATGGTATCACTTTATTTTAATATTATCCTTATTATATTTTATAGTTTTCCTCGCTTTTATTATTTTTACTCTAATTTTGTTACCTACACATACAAGTTACAAGAGTTACAAGTGAAGCCTTTGCCCTCTTTATGTTTGTTTTCTCACTGTGTTTATCTTTGACCTCTTGTTCCCTCTTTAGTACTTTAGTATGAAAATTTGATGTCCTGTCCATGTGTGGCTCCCACAGGGCACATTCTCACTGTGTACTCACTGCCCTTATCATGCCACACTTATCCTTAGATCAACATTAATATACACTTTCCTACAGGAGTGCGGCTTTGTGCTCTGCTTAAATGGAGCTGTGAGTAGTGTGTAACCAGAATGCCATAATCAAACCACAACTGTGTGAACACTCTGCTAGTCAAATCTAAAAATCTTGTTCTGCTGTGATATGCAAAGCTGTAACTTTTTAGCATGATTGCTTAGCAAGTTTTTAGACTAGCATATACAGTGCTAATCCATGTAGGAAATCTATCTTTATCAAGTGAAATGATCATTATCTTAACCTGGTGGCCCCCATTAAGCAATCTGCTGTTATGAGAGTAGTCTTTATTTCATGCGAATGTACTTTAAAAAAAAGGTAATAAGAAGCGCAAATTAACTCAATATATAAATGGCTATATAAGGCTGTGTGTATAATCATTATTTCTCACTATCTATAAAACAATTAGCTCACTTTTGTGAGCGCCATGTTTGCAAGTGTGCAGGACCACAACAGTAGTGCTAAATAATGAGTGGATTTATTGTGCTGAATGCGGTGGCCACACATTTACGTGTGTGTTTGTATTTGTGTGTGTGTGCAGATCTCTCTCTGGTGAGGTTTATTTGTGCTGAGTTGACCAGAGGATATTTTCTGGAACACAATGAGGCCAAATACACTGAGAGGAGAGAGAGGGTCTACACCTGCCTGCGTATCCCAAAAGAACTGGAGAAGGTACTGAACAAAGCTGCAAGCAGTGCATTCATCTCACAGAAATATATTAATAACTGAACCACCCATGGAAAATACAGTATAACAATTCATTGCTTCTAAAAAAATTAGATTGCAGGTTTATTCTGACAGTGCATAATGCAAAAGAATAAAATGCAGCTAACCATATAATCACCCATAGTTATTGTACATTTACATTTATTCATTTAGCAGACGCTTTTATCCAAAGCAACTTACGAAGGACAAGAGCATTTAAACATTTTGCCTTAAAAGCCAACAAGCCTACAAAGCTAAGTAAAATCTTGGTAGTAAAATAATAATAGGCTAGAATAATAATAATAATAATAATAAATAGGCTAATTGAAAAAGAAAACTAGACTTTCCAAATCATGCAGATGGGAAACAAGGACAGGTTGTGTGGTGTACTCTCATCATTAAGAATCATCAACTAAATTATACAAGACGGAAAAAAATGACTCACACTACATTAAATAAAGTTTCACTGTGAACTTCGTGCTGAACTCGTGCTGGCTGTTGAGAGCATAAATCATGTCAAATTTGGCTTCTGAAGCAAAACCTGATGAGAACCAAGAGTAAAATTTATCACACTGCAAGCATATTACTATTAAATAAAAAATCATTGTTTAAACAATACTCCTTCCTTTGATCCTAAACATAAAAATGAGACTATATTTTATTTATTGAAAATGTACTGAAAAAACACATTTCATTACAGTTGTTTATTTTTTTTATTTTTGAGTCGTTAAAGATTTAGTTTACCTTGTTAAAAGCAATGTTGGCCTATTTAGTTAACCTGCATGTTTTCGAAGACAGAACAATGGCCATGCTTAAATGATAACATAACTCACCTGCTTTACCTGTATTTCACTCAGGAAAGATTCTTTAGATGTTTTATAGCTGATGTCAGTTGATATCATTTTCACCTCTCTTTCTCTCTCTCTCTTTCTCTCTCTCTCTTTCTCTTTCTCTCTTCAGCTGATGATCTTTGGGTTTTTCCTATGTCTGGATGTGTTTCTGTATGTGTTCACACTGCTGCCCCTCAGAGTGCTGTTAGCCCTGATTAGACTGCTGACGCTGCCTTGCTGTGGCCTCAGGTAACACACACACATGCACACACACACACACTTCAGTCTCGATATGCACAGATGGACATTCCCAAAGTGGAAGTACGACTTCCATGTGATTCTGATACTACAATGGATCAGAATGTCAATACACACACAAACCCAAAATAACATGGGCATATAAGTGTAGCTGCTGTTTACTGTATATTCTTTTGCCTGCAGGGCTAGTATATGCCCCTTCTGCAAAAAGAGCAGGTATGCAGAAAGATATGACTGCAGCTGCTTTAAATACACACACACACACAGCAGTTCAAACACACTCACATGCGTTCACTCTCTCTCTCTCACACAGGCTGCTGATGCCATATCTGTCTAATCTTGTGCTGTTGTGGTTTGATTACTCTTTGGACTACTAAAAACAGCTGAAATAATTCTCAGAATTCCCGTTCGTTTAGTATGTAGAATGCACTTCTGTGGTCAGCCACAAGATGGCAGTGTGATTTAGAGTAATCTGGAAAAAGCATTTGACCGTAGGGTTTAAATGCATCAATTACAGAATTTAATAGTTAATTATAATTATTGTAATAACAGCAAAAAGTATTACATGTTTATGTGTTAACCAAAATTGAATTTTTATGCCTGTTAAAAAGAAACCTGTTGTATTGTTTTTGCCAATATTGCAGTACAATATAAATTGTGCTTCAAGTTACCTATGACTTGCATATGATTATTCAGAAAAGCTGAACCAAAATCACGTCTGGTGTGATATTGTCATTTCAAGCGTTCTTGTAGTCTAGTACTCTAACCCACACAAAAACTTATTGAATATTCGTAAAAAATGTCGATTTTATTTTAATTACAAAGGTGTTGCCAATAACATTTAATATTTTAAATACGCCAACTTTTTTTAAAACTGCCACCACCAGTGTAATGCATATATACAGACTCTGTGTCTAGAGAAAGGCTGTCACATTTTCTTATTCAGATAAACACAGGGAAAGTCTGCTTCCTAGCCTGTTAACAACAGGCCCGCTGTGGAGAATATACACAGATATCTGTTGAATAATTGACTGGGTTTCTCTTGACTGGGTGCATGATGCATGCATCACTGTGTGTTTGACTCAGAATCACTAACCCAGTTAGGCTGTGTGTGGAGCAGGTGACCAACAGACAAATTGCTTTGTTGACATCTGGACCCAGGTAACCCAGTACTAGCCGATTACATTGACAGGCAGTTTAACCGGAAGATGTTTTGTCTTTGTGTGTATGCAGTGGATCTCGTATCTTGCAGCCTGCTCAGGTGTGTGATGTTCTCAAAGGGTTCATCATGGTTCTGTGTTATTTCATGATGCATTACGTGGATTATTCCATGATGTACCACCTGATCCGGGGTCAGTCTGTCATCAAACTCTACATCATCTACAACATGTTGGAGGTGTGCCAACACGATACTCATTTATGCTGTCTTCATGTTTTTGTAAATATGCTTCTTCCCATTTATAAAATTGTGATTATGAGTGCGTCATTCTCAGATGCTTTGTTGTCTGCATTAATAGGTGACATGGATGACCCCAGGTTACTTCTAGCATATTTATTTAAGCAAGTAATGTTTTGACATTATAAAACATGTTAGACCAGCAGCACATTGTAAATATATACGGTATATCCGGTATATAATTGACAATTATAGAATTTTCATCAAATGTGCCATTTGTTCTCTGTATAAATGTGCAAATAGTTACTGACATTTGCAAATGTGTATGACTGAAATGGCAGGCGCTAATTAGTTAGCTGTGGTACAGAAACTGTACTTGCTTAAATTTTTTAACTTTGAAAGTGTATGTCCTGTGATAATTTTGATAGATTTTTACTATAACAATAACTGCTGGGGAATGGACAAACTCTTTCTCTCTGTTTCACCTGTAGGTGGCGGATCGCTTGTTTTCATCTTTTGGTCAGGATATTCTGGATGCTTTATACTGGACTGCCACAGAACCTAAACAGAGAAAGAGAGCTCATATAGGAGTGATCCCACATTTTTTCATGGCTGTTCTCTATGTCTGTATCCTTCACACCAGTTTGTATTAGTGCCATACAGTTATATTTGGGTAAAGAGTTAGTTGAAAGTAACTGAGACATAACTGAAAATTACTTTTAGTACTGGATGTACTAAAAGGTGATGTAAGGTCTTGTCCTACATTAGCACTTTTGAAACACCTCTTGTCCAATCCGTTTTGAGGACAGAACCTAGTACAATATGCAGAAATAACATCCCAAAAGGTTAATAAAACCCCCATAAAGTGTAAACATAGAAGCTCTGTGTCACTATCTAAACGCACAGATCAAAATTGCTGTTTATCTGAACAACCCACCATAGAAACATTGACTATGTTTACATGGACAACAATATTCTGATATTAACCTGATTAAGACAATACTCTGATTAAGAAACCGCAATCTAAATAGTGATTTCTGATTCTACCTTAAAATGACTAAAGTCGTACTCGAAGTAAGCACAAGTCAAATTAAGACATGGACTATTCCTATTTTTGTCACATTATCAAAGTACATTATAGACATTATATACACAGCTTAATCACACTAATAACATCGTGTGGGAGTTTTTACTGCGTTTTGCGACAGGACACATGGACACAAGGCAGTGGTCAACGGTTTGACAGCAAACAAATATAAAATGTTGTCGAATGAAAGTACAGAGAATTTGTATCTGCCATCATCTGTTTGCATGTATGGCATGACATAATCAGACATAGATTATAATTTTCCTTCATTGTTTGTGCAGTTCTGCACGCCATTCTAATTATGGTCCAGGCCACCACACTGAACGTGGCTTTCAACTCGCATAATAAGTCACTGCTCACCATCATGATGTCTAATAACGTAAGTACACACACACACACACACACACACACACACAATGTATCCTTAGGCTCTGCATCCTGTGTACTGCCATACAAAGTAGTAGTTCACACTGCTTTATGTATGTGTTGTGTCTTCTCCTTAAAGTTTGTTGAGATCAAAGGAAGTGTATTCAAGAAATTTGAGAAAAACAACCTCTTTCAGATGTCTAATAGTGGTAGGTTCAAGTACACTTAATCTTTATGTAAATATAAAATATGTCCCATTCTAATTTTTAATGATAAATCAATTGCTTTTTGTTTTTTATAGACATTAAAGAGAGATTTACAAACTACACGCTCCTGCTGATTGTCTGTCTCAGAAACATGGAGCAGTTCTCATGGAATCCAGGTATCCTAATAACAACTGATTTCTCATCAGTTTGTCTATATGAGTTCATATGTGTTGTAATCATAGATTGTTTCTCGTAGATCATCTGTGGGTGTTGTTTCCTGATGTGTGTATGGTCATCGCCTCAGAGATCGCAGTAGATGTTGTCAAACATGCTTTCATCACCAAGTTTAATGACATCACTGCCGATGTGAGTTCAAATTGCATTGTGTATTATTTATATAAGTATTATTTGATCTGTATTACTGTAAACGCAGTATACCGTTTTATGCATGCTATTAATATACAGTCTGCCAAAGTTTTAATCAAAATAATGTCTGCAATAACTTAATTATAAATGTAATGTAATTATAAAACATGACAATATATGCAAAAACAGCATTAAATTGTGTGGTACAAGACATTACAGCAGGAAATGTGCTTGTTTTCTTCTCAAGAACATTGCAGCACTTTAAGAAATTGGATGCTTGGTGCTGGCGGTTCCAAGTTCTGGACTGTTTTTTTTCTGACTAGACAAAAGTGTCTGTCCCAGTTCGAGTCTTTATGAAAGAGAGACAGGTTTCCTTTGGCGGTGTGTCTGCCAATCAGCACCACTCTCTCGAATAATCCTGACTGCTCCACTGACCCAAATTTATCTGCACACGTTTGCAGAGAGAGCTTTTTCTAGCCGTGGGTTCACAGCTTCTTTTAGTACAGATTTGCCATTTGACTGACTGTACTGTGGAGATAGATATCAAAGAGTAGAGCAGTGTGCTAGCAACACCAAGGTCATGGGTTCGATTCCCAGGGAATGTACAAACGTGTACTGTTTACAGTACCAAAAATTAAGCTAAGAAAAAACATTTGGTGGTTGAAGATGTAATTTGAAATCAAGGATTTTATTAATCAAGTATTTAACAAAAAAATCAAGTTATCGGGACAGTCCCTTGAAACTGTCCCAGATGAAGCGAATGGGAAAATAGGTAGACAGAACAATTGGAATTGTTATAGAAGAAGGGGTGGAGAGATATAAAAAGACAGAAAGAGGAGTGCATTGTAGTTACTGACAGGGATTAGAGGGACAGATCTGCTTAGTTTAGCCAGGAGGATTAGTGTCACATGCACTTCTTTCACCTTTAAGACATTTAAGGTTTGTATGTTTCTCAGTGCTTTCTAAAGAATGTGGTTATGAAACACTGGACAGTAATAAACCTTCTAACACTATAAATAAACCCTGTCAGGGTGCCAGCCCAGATTCCCCAAGGTGTTATAAGAAGAAAAGGTTATTTAGGCTGACTGAACACTGTCAACATGTAACAAATAGATTTCACAATGTAACAGTGAGAACTGTGTGTGTGTGTGTGTGTGTGTGTTAAGGTCTTTGTTAATCCCTCAGTAGGAATGTAGTGTCAGTCAAACAGTTTTGTGAATAAAGGTGTATGTAGGCACAATTTATATTTGTTTAGTAAATTTCAGGCATGTAAGCAAAAGCCTTTAGGTAAAAAGATTTGGAAGACATGAGAAACAAATTCAATTTAAATCAAGTTTAAATGCTTAACTGTCAGTGTATACAGATGAAGTAATTGTGTTTGTGTTGCAGGTGTACAGTGAATACAGAGCGAGTCTGGCCTTTGATCTGGTTAGCAGCAGACAGAAAAATGTAAGTATGTCTTTGTAAGTTAGTCAGTTTACTTGGGCGCCTGTTTTTCTAGTTGTGCAAGTACAGCACGTCTGCTTGAAAGACGAAAGTGCGCAAAAAGTCTTAATCTATTTGCCAAGCAAACCTCAGCTTTTTATAATCATATCAAAGGTGTTTGGCTATTTTAATTAAAGGGTATAAATTCAACAGAAAGCATGTCTCTCTTCTATACTGTCTCTGGTCATGTTGACTGTTCTGTTTATAAGCATTTTGTGTGTGTGTGCGCGTGTGTGCGCATGTGTGTGTGTTTCAGGCATATACAGACTACAGTGACAGTGTGTCGAGGAGGATGGGCTTCATTCCACTTCCTCTTGCTCTTCTGGTAACCTCCACATCCTTTGTCAGATGAATCACAATATTAAACCTTTCACTAAGTATACAGTATAAACAACACAAGCAAACTTTAACTTGGAAAGAATTTAAATTGTAATAATGCATCCCTGTGAACCCCTTCACAACAAGTGTGAAAACTGGGACTGACCAAAAAGGTTAGCGCTCCGTTTGACTTATTAAACCTCAGCAAGAAATCTCAATACTTTTAAAGCTGTTTGCCTTGAACATTGGAATTACACAGTCATACATGAGTAAATGTGATTGACAGTTGATCCGGGTGGTGACCAGCTCTGTGAAGATTCAGGGTTCCCTGTCCATCGTATGCGTGGTGCTCTTCTATCTGGGGTATGATGTCATGTTTTTATAACAACAAATAATGTTTTAACATTTTAATAAGTTTTGTTTACCTATATGCTTTTTATGTTGTTGCTGTTTTCTAATATTAAAAAACTGTATACAATCCAGATGTTGCACTCACCGTATGCATGCATGTGTGTGTGTGTGTGCGCCTGTGTGTGTGTGTTCAGTATGATCACTCTGAAGGTGTTGAATAGTATTGTGTTGTTGGGAAAATCCTGTATGTATGTGAAAGAGGCAAACATGGAGGAGAAGCTGTTTCAGAACCCTCCCTCTGCCGCCCCCAGCAGAGTATCCAGCAGAACCCACCAAACCAAACACACACAAGAACCATCAGGTAACTCAACTTAGAACCAAAGCAACCCTGGAGACAAAGAAATTCTATATTATCTTTAAGGCTAAATGAGTTAGATCATCCGTAATGAATCAAAAATATATACATACATAATTGTAAACATGTCATTGATTATGTGGACACACCCTCTGAAGGTGAGCCAGCAGAGGAGGGCATGTCTGCATCAGTTACCACTCAGCCTACCCACAGAGATGAATGTCCCGCCCCTCAGCTCCCAACCAGCGAATCGGACCAGTTCCTCACTACACCAGATGAATCTGAAGACAAAAGCCTTATTCAGGATGAAACTGAACTTAAACACAGAGCATCCAAAAAAGACTTGTTAGAGATCGATCGTTTCACTATCTGCGGCAATCGTATCGACTGATACGAACGCGCACCCTCAAGTTTGAGCATGATGCCAGGTATGCACTGAAACGCCCGCCCTCTCTGCCTTCCGCCCTTTGACTTTTGAACCTGAGCTCATTGGAATTGGGCAGCGAGAAACTGCAGGATATTTATTAATGAGTGATGTGTCTAATTTATTTAAGACTTGGAATCAAACACACTGTCACACACACAATCACACTGACAATCACAGCAACAAACACACACTGTCTTACCTATTTGGACTCCACCCAGTTATGTTTCTACGATTTCAAGATGTTTAACATCACCAGCAGAGGTCACCTTTGGACGGCGGAGGAGATCTTGGTCTATTGTCATGAGGGTTCCCAATGGGGAAATGAGAGAAGTTGATGGATTACGTTGTAATGTTACATTAACGCCAGATGTACAGTAAAGTTACTGTTCTGAAGACATTCACAGGTGAAAATCTGCTGGTCAGAGTCAAAGGTCAACGCTGGTGTGGGAAATCAAAAGTTTTTCGTTCATAGTTTCTGTCTTATACTACTTCAGCTTTCTGTTCTTGTAATTTATTGAAGAGTTTGAAAATGTTTGGGAATTCTTTATTTAATCATCATTTGAGGTGGTGATTTACAAGACTTTTGTAAGTAGGCGATACTGGTGAAGCACCTTAAGAATTAGAGTAAGTGTTTTATAGGTCTGCATTGGAATGACAGATGCATGAATTAATCCAAGATGGCCACATGGAAACATAAAATCATAACATGTTACTTTACCAGATTTCCTGAAAACCCAGTGAACATTTTTGTATTTTTCATTGGTAATGTATACAGCAAATGAGGTTTTTAACATCTGTCAGAAAAGTAATCTTTCACCCACATCCATGAGTTTTTCCTCAAGCCCTCTTTGACTAAACCCTTATTAACATGCATGTACAACATATAATATACATAAGTGTAACATATCCAATACAGGGAGCAGATAATAAATACCAACATTCCAACAAGAATATTGACCAAAACTGAAACGAAACCTTTGTATAATGCTATCTTTACAATAGCAGTAGTATCTGATAACCCCCAGAAAAGTTTTGAAAGGTTTGTGAGGGTCTAACGCCAATTATATTAACTAATATAACCCAACCCTGTAGGAGCCAAAATATTCAATGTCAGAATTTCGTAATAACCTACTGTTCAACCAGTTTCCATCTGTGAATGTACAGTAACAGCAGATCATACTGCAGATCATGTGCTTATAGAACATAATTGTTAAATCATCATGGAGTCACTGTTTATAAACTGACACACCACACTGTCTTAAAATGAATTTTCTTGTGGACTGTACTGTCATGTAGTAGTACTGAATTTCAGAATGTAAGGTTTATTTCCCAGCTTTGTATATTTTTATGACTACAAGTATGAATGCTTGTTCAGTAAGAATATGTATAATGTATAATTTAATATATAATTTCTATAAATCCATTTTCACTGGTCTAACGCAAAAATCTGAAATTGCCTTGAACGCCATTGTAACGGTGTTATGAAGTGATGGCAATATACTTAGTCAGCAATCATTAATCTAGTTTTTTATAAACATGAAAATTTATCATTGCTGATAAATCAATTTTCTGCTATTTTCATTTAATGTGTAATTTAGGAATTACATTTAGTGACAATATAGAATATGCCAAGGAATTGTTTATCCTCAGTTATCCAAAATTACTCTGATGCACTAATATAAACTGCCAACATTACATTAAAGAACATCTCTTAATATTTCATTGATAATACATATTCTCACTACTGGAGTTTTAGTACTTTACATGTGATTACAGGAATGTGTGTAAGTTACTCATGGATCACTGTGTCAGAGCATTAGAGAAACTTACAAACACATTGCAGTAACATCAGAGACCATTATAACTGCCTGTGGATTGTCAGTGGGTAAAATCACCCTATGACTATAGAAGTGTTTTTTTGTGGGATAATTTGGGATTTTGTACAAGTTTTGGATTAGAACTAAAAGGGGTGTTTTGGCTCAAACATGAATACAGGTACAAACCTTTTTAATTCATGCTCATGTATATATATTTGAAAATGAAAAAGACTAATCCAAGTTATTTTCAACCTGATCAGTTTTACAGTTTTTTTCTCTTTCTGGATTTACTACACAATATTGTCCTATCAGTCTGTATTCCCTGTGTGTTTATGTACCCGTATTGACTTCCACGCATCCGAGGAATCTTCTTACAGATTCCTGTTTTTGTAGAAACTGTAAAGAATGACGATGTCATATCCCTGATATGGGATGTTTCAGACACAGAACTGGGGACAGGAATCAGGCTTTGTGTTAATTAAAGTTTTGTTTTGTATCCTCTGTGTTGATCAGATTTTTTGTGCTGGTGGTTGTTATAGAGTTTGTTGCCATGGTAAATGTTCTTCATGTTTTTTATTGTGTTCTAGATAAGTTGTAGATAATACTGTAAATTTACCGTAAATGTACTCAAGGAAAACATTTGCTTTTACTTACGTTACTTCTACTCAAACGTTGGCGCTTACTAAATGTTTCTCATAATCTTTTAACATGTTTTGATCTAAAGTCTTATTGCTTATGTGCTTTAAATTTGGCAAGTATAAATTGTCCATGTATAAATTGTTTTTACAAAACATTAACATATTTCAAAACACGTTCAAATAACATCTGGCGTCACACATGCACACAGCTCCAGGAAATATGTCATTCAAATATACCGATTTGTGTATACATAGAAGAGTACATACACTTCAACCAAATCTTTATTTCTGCCCAGATTTTGGATTAAAGCCAACCTCTCTTTCCCCCAGGTCAAAAATAGTTGCCTAAAGATTATGCAACATTAAACTGATCTTGCTAAATCTATACCGATCCAAACACTAGTTTTAACCGATTGAGAATTTGACCTGAAATGTGTGTAAAATTAGATTACAGGGACTGAATGAGTGGTCTTGAGTCTGTGATTATGTAGTGAGTCTGTTTATAATTGTACATGTTTAAATGTATAGGCAGTACCAATTCTTGAAAAAGTTTCCTACTGTTGAGTTGATATACAGTCCACTTTTGAAAATGTTTCTATTTTGGATTATTGCATTATGTTCCTCTTTTGCCTTACATGACTCCACAAATGCAAAACCTGATGATCCATGTTATCCCAGCATGAGCCGAGAACATTCCAATGAACATCTTGTGTGTGTCCATTGAAGGAAACCTGACCTCTTGTCCAAAGGAGTTAATATGGTTTAGTGGTTTAGACGTAGTACAGAAGCTATTAACATTGAAATAAAGAAACTTTTATTTGTGTACCAGATATTACAGATATTAAATCCAAGATGAATCTTGATTCAAAGCTCTGTTTTTGTTCTATTTTGCACATGCATACCTCCCATCTTGGCTGTATTATCTGACATAATACAAATTGATGGCATTCATGTCCATACACATAGAAGCACACAGAGTCTTTTTAACTGTTCCAAATGTAGCCATGGGACGTTTCAATGGAGAAAGCCACTGGCAGAGTCCAGTTGCAGCTTTCCCACACTTTGGCTTTTCAGCTGCGTGTAAAGGAAAGGGGAATATAGCCTATGTGTAATTTATATAAACAAATACTGATATTCAAACAATGTAGTACTTTATTGTGTCAGTGGGAACTATCAAAATAAGTTTCCAGACATTCTTTGCCATTAACTGTTATCAATGAAACTTTTGTATAAAGAAGTCCCACAATAGATGCCAGAGTCCACACAAAATGATCTGATCTCACCATCTTTAAGTTCATCCTGGATTTCATGGAGAGACAGGAGAAAACTGAGGCAGCCGAAATCTATAAATCCACAGAAACAGTGGCAGTAATTATTTAAATGCACACAGGCAGGAATCAGTATAAACCACTTACCTAAACCTGACTTAGTTTAAATGGTGGTTTCCCTCTAAAGACTTACCTGGTGCGCGTGCACCAGGGTATTAGAGATCTTGCGACTGTCGTGGAGCGCGCAGCAGTAGGTGCAGGTCAGAGGAACACGGTGGTGGACAATGTCTAAATCATCCTAAACCATCCAGGTCAGAAGGATGTTTACCATGTTACCATCAGAAAAGAAACGGGAGTAAATGCATAGGCTGGATTTTTACATTTCTTTTTCCTATTTTTCCTTTTCTTTTTGTTCCCATTTTATTTTTTGTCAAATGTTTAATTTTCATGTCGAGGACTAAAAAGCATTCCAAAAAATATGCTTTCCTTTCACTTAAACGGTGTCTACTTTATTTCCCTCCCGTTATTCTTCAGATTTCCCTGTAACGGACTAATGGATATGTGGAAAGTGGGCATCTTGTTGTTCGTGTGCTGGGGTCTTACGAGCAGCGAAACCCACGAGGATCGCCGGAATTCCTCTCCGCGCACCGAGATGCACAGAGCGCCAGTGGGAACGTTGGACTTTGGCTTCGTGCCTTCGGTGGTGTACGAGACGCACGCATATTATGAACCGGATGCCATCGGTATTCTATTCCACATGGTGCACGCGTTTCTGTACGTGGTTCAACCCAACCCTTTCCCCAAAGGTAAAATCTACACGAGAGTGGGTCAAAGTTTTCTACTCTCTGGCTTTTGTCTTTGCGAGATGATTATTATAGAGTTGAAAAGAGAGATGGCTGTTTTGGTCTGCACCAGGTGCACACAAGTCGTTTTTTTGTATTTGTTGGCCTGATACTATGTCATTGAAATCAATTCCTCAATTCTATTGAGAAGTTAGATCATGATTTGTTTTCTGTGCCGTCAGGACCTGTGAAAGATGAGGGTTTGGTGACCAATAGGATTACTATACATTAGACAACAACAAGATTACCCTGAATCACCTGTGGTTCATTACTGTATTGTTTACTGTATATACTGTAGTAAGATGGAGTTGTTAAATTTCTGGAAAGTTCATTAATATACAGATGTTCCTGGTGTAATTAAACATTAATTCTTAGTTAATACACTTAGATATTGAAAATGCTTAGAGAGCGGACCTGTTAGCAATGTATTATACCATTGCATAACCAATACGTTACTGTACTGTAGGTGGGGCTGACCCCCCAGACTCTGTCTATTTATATCTCTATCTAAGGTCAAGCTGTTAGCAGGTTGTTTTCTTTGTAAGGTCAGTATATTGAGTATAAAGACCACTAGTATGCATGCGGGTTTAAAGTAGAATAGGATTGCACTGTTAAATCTCTGCTGCCTAACCAATTAGTCAATCTGCTGTATGAGTCACCTGTCCAATCAGGTAATCTGATAATCTCAGTACCATATGCTCTAGGTACATGTAATGTAAACACCTTCTCCTGGCAACACCTGAGTGAACAGCTCTTATACTATACAACCCAACCCATTATATACTCCTGGTTTTAGGTCACTGATTTTACTGCTAAACACACATTAAAATGGTGAAATGGGACACTGGACACTGTTGTAACATGTGGATATGGATTTAGAAGTAGAAACATATCAAACTCAAGCCACTGAAAGTTTTTATCTCTTCAGTTCTAGGGTTTCCTTTCAGTACTTAAACATCTTGTTGAAAGATATTTCTGATGCAAAGTAAAGGCTGGATCGCTGGATTATGTAGCATTTAAATTGAGCTAATATACCAACATACACAAACATGCACATACATAAGTCTGTGTAAAAGAACTGTGTCTTTATTGGAATACAACCATTTGTATGTAGTATTAAAACACAGAAAAAATAAAAAACATAGGCAAGTATTTAGTGTGACCTTCCCTTACACTTGAGCAAATGAAGTCAGGACAGTCGCCCCCCAAAAAAGTTTAAGATGTGTTTAGTGCCAAGAGAGGTCACAATAAATACTGAATTATGCCAGAAGACATTTTGTTCTGATTTTTTTAAATTTTGTGTGCATTAATAAAGAGGAGACCAAAAAATAAGTATGGATGATCCGTAAAACTTGTTTTACCAAAACAACAAAGCTGGTAGTGCCATAAGACTTAGGCTCAGCACTGTAAATATAGTTGGTTCAGGTTGACAGCCACTTCATTCCTGCATTCTGTCTGCACACAAGTAACTCATTTTCCAGGTTACATGTAATGTATAGTAACAGTTCAGAGGTTTGAACACAGCTGGAGTGTGTTGTTTGTGAAAGAATGAATGGAGGGATTTTGGGAGTGCATGGAAGACTTGATAGACAGGAGCTTAATCTGACTGCGTTACTTCTGTCTAAAATAAGCAGAAAGATCAGGTGACACAAAAGAGAGATGTATACACAGTCTGGGTCTGTGACTGGGACTCTCTGCATCTCAGTGCAGATAAAGCTTAATATCAATGATTGCTGTATTAAAAAATACACTGTAGTTAAATGACAGGAAGATCAACATCCATTATATGACCCACTTGTTGTTA
The DNA here is from genome assembly GCA_036877575.1 of Botia almorhae. NCBI lineage: Eukaryota > Metazoa > Chordata > Actinopteri > Cypriniformes > Botiidae > Botia > Botia almorhae. The sequence continues at coordinate 6,432 of JAZGTJ010000119.1, read as the reverse complement.
TTACCTGTGTTCACTGTATAAGTGCTCTGTGTTTATATGTAGTTCACCTGCTTTTTACAAATATGTTGACCTGCCTCTGAGGATACAGTTAGGAGAGAAAAGGGGAGTAAGGATTACAAAATAGAGAGAAATGGGGTTTGGGTGAAGGAAAGGGGGAAAAGAGGAAAAAAGCATTAGAGAGAGCCATTTACTGCCCAACACAAAGACCCCTGTAATAGGTTTAACCATATGCCATTTAAACCAATGATACCATCTCCTGTTCTCTCGGGATTTCTCTCTTTTTCTCTCAGTTTTCTTTTTAAATGAAAGCGTTAAAGGGTAGTTAGCTATTAAACAAGATATTCAAGAGTTATACATTAATTTTTAATGCATACAAAGTCAGACAGAAATGCATATATAGTCATATACATATATAGAAGTTCTACACACACTGTTTACTAATTTCTTCAGTGAGGTTTGTACAATGTTAAATTAAGGCTTCTGCAGTATTATATGAATAAGCTACCACTGAAATGTTTTGCATTTTAGTCTAATAATATTGAGATTTCAGATTACCCACCCCTTAACAACATATTAACCAGTTCCCCTGCCCTGTTGTTCAGTCATGTGGTCTCTGTTTTAGGAATCTTATATTATGTTGTTCAGTTGGGCAGGTATCTGTGAGTGTTGTGTAAAAATAAAACTGCTAAATATAGTGCAGTAACAGTAAATAAGCTTGTCATTTCATGTAAAGGTGTTTTAATCTTAAGTGGTTGTTTTTATTCTTGTGTTAGCATGGATCTGTGTGTTACAGTGATTGGGTAAGTTCTATTATATATAGACTTGCCAGTAGGTAAGGACAGACGTTTCGAGGAAACAAACATTTACATACACGCTTACGGTTTCAGAATAAAATAACAGGTAAATTTTTTTACTTTACTGGAATCAGTTACATTCACTGACTAGCGATGGGAAGATTGATTCATTTCTGATTCTTTCAAATGGTTTGTTAACCGTGCAGTTCAGTTATTTGCAGTTATTTTTTATACAAGCAGTTATTTTTTATGTTATTATGTGGCATACATGCACAGACACTTTAAAAAGACATATGTAAACATAAATTATTGTACATTACCTTTGCTTCTAAGTTTTATCAGTGTAACATTTGGCAATTTTGTTGTACATTAAATATGACAACCTTTGTTAGGCACTGGCCAAGTTGATGCAGTTAATTGCAGAGAAAGGTTGCATGCTGATCCAAGCTGTAAAGAAAGATCCATTTATGTACACGAACGAACAGCAACTGAAATGTGCCTGTTACGCACACACAGTTCTGCTATTAACATGTCTTAGATGATGTCATCACAAAGGACAGTGCTAAATGCAGGTATAAATGGGGTCAAAACGTTTTGGGATCAGATCACTCAAACCACATTCGGGGATGGTCAGAAATGCACGGGACTAAATTGTATTTGTAGTGTAAATGCTAATGCTGTTCCTGATACATATTGGACAGTAGCTAACCTAGTTATTCACACATAAATAGAGTCATCTTGAGTTTGTATTAACTTTACATTAAGATCTTGTGATTTACCAGAAGTGACACCAGAGCCCCTTTAAACACTACTGTGACTCATGTGCCAAATGTGACACAAGGCCTAAGTTAAGAGTCTTTACTGTTTCTACAGAGAGTCATTCATTCTTAGGGGGCACATTACACAAAACAAACACACACACACGCTTGTTTTCTATCATGGTGGGGACCAATGACCTCTACATTTTATATACTGAGACTGAGCTGGTAATATTTTCTGTCATATAACCCCAAGCCAAACCCACATAGAAACCTCTTTGCTTTTCTATAATTTCATTGACATTATACAATTTAGCATATTAGGCCATTAGGCCATATATGTCAGTGATTCTATACTATTGCCCTCAACTGCACTCACATAAGAGATGTGTTATAAAGAGTGTGTACATATATAAGGCTGTGGTTAGAGATGTGAAGTGTGAGACTGTGCTAGAAGAATCAGGGTGATTCACTAAGTCTCTTAAAGCCTTTAAACCAGATTTCAGCTCTCACAGATGCAACTGATTCTTTCATAACAAAACTAGGTTCTACTTCAAACTATTTTTGTTTGAAGTAAACAAAACTAGCTTCCACTTTATATTAGTTGTCTTTAACTACTATTACTTAGATAGGAAAAGGAAAATATGCATTTAGCTATTGAGTTATATTTAAAGGACCTGCATGTATGTACACACTTGACGCTATGCCTAAATCTACCTAGAATAACATGTATATACACAGTAATGCCTGTAATGACAGTAATACATTGTCTTTACTGTGTATATATATTAATATATGTATATACGTTATTCTGGTATATACAACAAATAAAATAAGAACAGGGTAGGTCATTTTTTCCAAAAATGCTGGTTAAAAGTCTCTTCACATCCTCATAACAGTTCCTAAGTAAAGTAATCTAAATATATTTATCTAAATATTTATTGTGGAAAGCACAGGACTGTAAATTATTTGTCCAATAAATGCATTCATTCTGAATGTAATGATAGGCTGCCCTATTAGCTAAAATTGCCTAACACACCTTGAAGGCAGTCAAACGCTCTAACAGTATGTAAAAGAGATACTTCCCCATTCCAAAACATTAAAACAACATAGTCCTGAAAATCAAAGCTCTTTCTCCATTATATTCTATGGAAATAATATGCGCATAGCAGTAAAACTTATGTTTTTTGGAACAGCCCAAACTCTGGATTGCTATGGAGCTGTGAGGAACAAACTTGTTGTTTCTGTCAAAAATATGGGCTAACCTGCAGAATTTGCTGTTACAGATCTTATTGTTAAAGTTATCCAACAGAACATGGGAGGAATCAAACTAGAAGACTATAAGAAGGTGTGTGTGTTTGTGGTAAAGAGTGAGCTGCTTGTTTTTAAGGCCTGTTTATACATAATGCATTATATAATATGTTCTAATCTCAATCGTTTTCTTCTCTTTATATTTGTCATGCACACTGATGATGCCTGTTCAACATTGGCAAAGCAGCCAGAGAATGTTGTGTTACTGCTGCAGGTATTATTGTTCAAAATATCTCAATTCTTGCTTTCTCATAGTGTTACTTTCACCATAACCCAATAACTGATCTGAGTGCAGCTGTGCTTAAATGATATAATTAGATGTTTTATATTAAATATTAGTATGGCAACATTTTCTTTCTCTCCTCTCCAGGCTGTCTACTATGAGGTTGGCTTTATAGTCCTGGCAGTACTGGGGCTGTTGTTTGTGTTGTTGATGCCGATGGTGGGTCTGTGTTTCTGTGTGTGTCGCTGCTGTGAGAACTGCGGGGGTGAGATGCATCAAAGACATAAGAAGAATGCAGACTGTCAGCGTGGCTTTTATATGACCACACTCATCGCTACCTCCATCTTCCTTGCGTGAGTCTTCCTTCTCATAAAGTGTGTGTATTGTATATTTGCTATAGGCATGAGGTCATAGGCTAAGTGCTAAAAGGTCACAGACGTGATTGTATTGTATAATCAGTATGATTGTGTAATATTGCTTTTATTACAGTTCTTTAAACAAGAAGTTGACTACAAAATTTGCTAAACATTTGCCAAATATTTGTGCGTACATATTTGCATTGAATATATTTCACACAGGACACTAGATGGAGATATTTATATATAAAGAAAACGGGTGGCTAGTTTGCGTGCAAATGTGAACAGTGATTTCAGTTCATGAGTCCACCTGTTCATTAAAGTAATCTGATCTAGAAATAGAATAGAGGTCACAGGCTACACTGAACCCCTTCATCCTATCAGCTCTCTCTGTCTCTCTCTCTCTCTGTCTTCTGAATGATAAAAACGTCTGTGCTGCTTAACTCCACACTTGTGACTTCAAAAGACTTGATATAGTCTATAGCACATGAGCTATACTAACTGCTTTAATGAAGCTGCTTTATAGTTGTTTTAATAGCTAGACCTATTGTAGGGCAAGAGCTGCTTTGACTTTGTGTACATTCTTAAAATAAAGGGTCCTAAAAGGTTCTTTACAGCAATGCCATGGAAGAATTTTGGTTCCTCAAAGAACCATTTCCTTCTCACCTTTTTATAAATTAAACTTTTTCCACTTTTGTGCAACAGAAAGATTCTATAGATGCTAAAGGTTCTTTATAAGACCATCCTTTATGGTGTCATGAAGCACTTTTTGAGTGTATTCTACTTCTGTGTTCCTTGTAAAAGTAAATAAAAATGGAAAAGCATGGAACAGTGTGGAACATCATGAGGGTTAGTAAATGATTACCATTTTTTTTAGAAAATAACAGATAATAAAAAACACATTCACATTCTTGAAAAACAAAAGACACATTCTTGATTCAGGGGATAGTTCCATCCAGGAGAATAAGGGTTATGCGTTTGACCACCAAAGCGCGGTGGTCAAACGCACTCGGGCACGGTTCGAATTGCCTAGTGTGAGTGCTCCGAACCGTGCCCGGGCGCGGCTCGTTTAGCCGTCCCTGGCCCGCTTGGAAGAGGTGGGCCAGAGCACGGTTCAGTTGGACTCGGGCGCGGTTCGCATGTAGTGTGAGCGCTAACCGTGCTAGAGCACGGAACAGGGCGCTTGACGTCACGTTTTGC